>JAJEJO010051004.1:0-91355 GCA_020662805.1 Glaucomys volans | reverse complement strand
TTTTTTGGTGTTAATTTTTTTGAGTTCTTTATATATCCTGGAGATTAATTCTCTATCTGAGGTATATGTGGTAAAGTAAATCTACTTTCTTTTTTGGGGTGGGTGCTCTCTGTGTTTTTCACAGGGGCCTGGAGGTGACTTAGCTGACTGTGATGTTGCAAAATTTAGCCAAATAGGAACAAAGTCATGCTATGACATTTAGGTTCACAGTCTCTTTTCAGCAAGGTGAGGCCTCCAACCTCCTGGCTAGGATCCCAAAGTGTAACCTCTGTTTTCTGAACTCCTTGAAGCTACTACTTGGATCTCCCATGACATTTTCTTGTTAAAAAGGTGCTTAAATTGTCTGGAAAGTAAAATGCCTTGTGATAAAGCACAAAAAAGCCTAGCTTTGTGTGGCTCAGTCTCTCAGTCCCCTCAATTGCTCATCGTAAACTACCTAGTGCCTGACACACTTCTAAAAGGGGAAGAGGGAAGGGAACATAAAAGTATTCGTCACACTTGAAAAGTGGGTAAAGGGAAAAGAGCTGTCTATGGACATAACTCATTCAATATCCTTGAATAATGGCATTATGATGCTGCCTAAGTAGGTAATGCATGGCCATTTGCACAGTGAGTACAAATTATAACAAGATCATAGCCAGAAAGACAGGTGGCCTCATGCATAGACAAGTAATGTCATCAGAGTGATAGATCAAAAATGTAATATTAAAGCCCTGGAAAAGATCTTCTGAGTAGTCAACTCCAGTGGCAAAATAACCACTCAACAAAGCTCTTAAAACACCAATGTTATCACTCTCACACAACATGTGCAGATATATTTATATTTGTCTTAATCTTTAAAATCTGAAGATATAAGAAATCTTGTTTTAGAAAAGAATCAAACTGAAACTTGTTATACTTTTCCCTCCACAGAATAGCAGCTTTTAAGTCAAATGTCTCAGTATAAAGCTCCTAAATATGTGCTCTCTTTCTTTAGTCTTCACTATTTATAAATTCAGAACAAAATTAAAACAAGTAGAAAGATAGGGGGTGAGGAGTAGTCAAGGAGAAAGAGTTTCAAAATGAGGTTTCCTTCTCTTCAGTTTTCTGTGTTTCACTGGTTTTGCTTCTGCTCCACACTGAGTTCAGCGACTGGATGGTGGTATGAAGGATTTTCTACTGCTTGATAGAGAAGTCACTTTTAATTTTGGGTTTTCAACATTATTCAATTATTAAAAGGTCACATAAATCTACCAATCAGGTGGTAGTGAGACTACAGCAAGGACAAGATGTTGCATCTGAGGATATGTCCCCTGCTTCTTAGCCCAGCAGAGGTGACCAGCCCCCTGCCATAACAAAGTTCTTTCCCAGCTGTGATGGAGTCTTAATCAGAATGTTTGACCAATAATGTTCTGTTTTGATTACTAGTTGATCACGCTAGAAAAAAAAGATGAACAATCTGTTACAGTGCTGCTTGAGATAAAAAATTCTAGTTTCACTGAACCTAACCCAAATTATCATAGTTGGATTTATAGTCTTTTATCTAGTTTTCAGATTTAGAGACCCTCAACTGGGGGATACCAGATCCCTATGAGGGAGGACCCTGCAATGTGGCCACATATATGTATTGTCAGTTTCCAGAAGCTTTCTCTAGGGAGAAACAATTTACTAGGGAGACAGTGTAGGGTGGGATAGGGAAGGAAAATACCCAGGCATTCTGTGGTTATTACATAGTGGTTATGAACCTAAAAAGCCTTCCAAGTTTACTAGTTAATGCTTATAGAATTCATATTAGAGATGGAATTTTGGTTCTTATTCATCTAACAGTGGATCTTGTGGATCTATCATGTGGTAATTTCCCTAGTCCCAGAATGTATCGTTAAGAATAGTTATACCTACTAACTGGCAGGGTTCCACAATGATTCCTGCATCAGTGGAATGAATGCTGTAGTGGGAAGGGACAAGTAGAAGGAGACCCCTGGAACCACACCCTTTCTTCCTTGTTCTTAAATGTAGTAAGTACTATGGGTGAAATGCAGAGATTAATGTTACCATTGAGGACTTGAGAGATATAGCAGAAAGTATCCTAACACCTCCCCATTGAATACACCTATTTGGCTGGTAAAAAAGCTAAGTGGGTTATGGGGTGTTAAAGAGGAATATTGCAAACTCAGTCAGGTAGTGTTGCCAGTTGCAGATTTATTTGCAGCTGTAACTTACTTGGAGCAGATCAATATAGCCCATGGCACTTGTATATATCTGGCAGATGCTTTTTTTTCTATTCCAATTGGTAATAAAAATCAGAAGCAGTTTGGTTGTAAAAGATACAAACAACACCAGTTTTTAATGTTTTGTCTTAGGACTATGTCAACTATCATGCAGTTTGTCATAATATAGTCCTGAGGGTACTTGATCATTTTTATATCCCAGAGGATATCATGACTGTCCAGGATGTTGAAGACTTAATGCAACAGGATTTGATTAACGTGGAGTAGAAAGTCATAGGGTGGAACATAAATACTGTAAAAGTTTGTGGACTGTGATGGCATTTCTAGGGGTCTAGTAGTCTGAGGCATTTTGGTAGAGCTGAAGTTGTTTCTTACGTTATCCTACAAGAAAAGTGAAGTGCAATGTTTCTTGGACTTTTGTGTTTTTAAAACAACATATACCATATATTGTATAACTTGAAAGGCTGACAATTTTGAGTAGGACCTAGAACGTGAAAAGTGTCCATGTTATAATGTAAGCTTTCCTACCACTTGGGTGTTAAGATCCAGAAGACTCCAATTTATTGGAAGTATCTGTAACAGTATAGGACTTGTGACCAACCCTGACAGGAGAATAACAGCATAGAACTTTAGGATTTTCTTTGTGAAAAGTAATTTTTACTTTTCTACTAAACTGTGATAGAGACAATGGGAGGTCAAGTGATTGATTATTCCATTTGACATATCCACCTTGGACTAGATGGTATATGATTCACTAAAAAATAAAAATGAACATAAATGGCAGTAGTGGGTATGAAAAATGGTGGAACGAGACAGACATTGTTACCCTATGTACATGTATGATTACATGAATGGTATGAATCTACATCATGTACAACCATAGAAATGAAAAGTTGTACCCATTTGTGTACAGTGAATCAAAATGCAGCCTGTAAAAATTAAAAAATTAAAAAACACCCAGACTTCCTGAAAGTAGAAATTTAAAAACAAATAAATAAAATAACTTGTAAGGAAATAATAAAAAAAATGGCAGTACTGGAAATAATAAATATGACACCTGGTCTGGAGAACACAAGTAAATTGTAGAAGCAACTGTTCAGACTTGCACATACTTCATCTTTATAACTTTGTTGACTTTTCTTCAATCCACTCATGTGTCATAGGGAGTTTCATGAGACTAGAAACCAGATATCTAGGTTTGTCATAGGGAGTACTAGTTTATACCTGTTGTCCAGCATAACCATTGATAACACTCCTTTTCATTGTCAAAAATGTCCTAGTAGAGAATCATTTATATGGCCACCCTTCCTGAGACCAATTTATGGAGAGGAAAGAGTGTGTGTCTAGCTCATGGATTTCTGTCTGGTAGTCTGGTATCTGCTGAGAGTGCAAAGTCAATGTACTGAGGGGGCAGAACTTTACATGGTGTATCTGATTTTTTATTTTGTGTGGAAAGAGAGATGACCAGAGATACAGAATTATACTCAAACAGTGTACTCCATACCGGTCAGCAGGCCAGGATTTGGAAAGAATAAGATTGGAAGATTGGTGATAAGGAGGGTTCAGAAGAAAGGTTATTTATACCGATCTCTCAGGATGGGACATAGTATGAAGATATATGTTTCTCATGAAAATGTCTGCTAGAGGGAATACTCAATAATTAAGATGTCAGTGACATTTAGCCTCCTTCTTTGGCAACCTTGTTGTCTGCTAAATGTGCTAGTGTTTGAACTGTGGTGTTGGGGAGAGAGATCATTCAAGGGCTGGACACGATACTACTCCTCACCAAAATCGATTTAGCATTTACCACTGTTAACCCCCAGCCTACTAAGGGCAGATGCAAACTTTGGCTTTTGATAGCACAACATTTTCCAGCTTAAGTAATCTCACAAATGCATGATATAAACGACAAGAAGGACCAGAAGGGCAATATGTATAGTGTTCATGAAAAAAGCACAAATTCATCAGATTATGGGAATAATCTATTCTTCCAAAGTTACTGCTACTGTTTTGCTGAGTTCTCTCTATGAAATGGATCAGCTGGAAAAGAAAGACACTGTTATGATTCAATAATTTAATCTGTGTACTTTATTTATCTCATGGTTCTCACATTAACCCTGTGAGCCAGGTCATAACCCCACCAAAGAAATCAATGTGCTTGTGCTTGCGCGCGCGCGCACACACACACACACACACACACACAGAGTTTCACATCTAAAGGCTCATAGATGTTACAGTGTGATGTCTAGGTTTGAACCCAGATCTGTCAGTGTATCTTTTACCATTTTTTTTTTTTTTGGACACTGTTTGGAAGTCTAAAATGGGTCTAATCTCTTGGCTACTATGGAAGAGTCATTCTGCTCTATCACCTTTGCCAGAGTCACTGAGATCGATAGACTGAGTTTTTATCTTTTGCATCTCTCTTCCAGCTCTAGTCATGGGGAGAGCAGAGCTCTGCCTGAAGAGAGGAAGGCAGTAAGTTGTGGCAACATGTTCCTGCTAAGGCTCCTGAAGTATGGCAGTTGGGAAGCATCTTGGGACTCTTTTTCCTTGGCTGTATCCCTAAAGTCTTCATCAGGGAGAGAGGAGAATGAGTTCCATGGAATCTAATCTGGGCCTGGACAACTTAGTAGAACGTGGAGAGTAGAATAGGAGGCTAAATTTTAGGGATAACCAAATCTGGACCTGCAGTCTCTTAATTTACGCATATAGCCTTGACATATACACACCAGACCCTGGTCACAGGAAAGGTCATTTTATGTACCTCCTTTCCCATGTTGTATTTCATAGGATTGAACTCATTCCATGTCTTTTCTTGTTGTTCCTTCCTCTTGGTAGCTTTGCTCTGCATTTTTGATATTGTTCTGAGAATGCTTGTCTGATTCTTGCTAGTTTTCCATGCCACTTATGCTGGATTAGGTGTCTCTCCTGTGACTCCAAGGGCACCTTGTGCTTGGTCTTTTCATAGCGCTTTTCATGTGTACTATAGGATTGAGTGTA
This sequence comes from Glaucomys volans, assembly GCA_020662805.1. Taxonomy (NCBI): domain Eukaryota; kingdom Metazoa; phylum Chordata; class Mammalia; order Rodentia; family Sciuridae; genus Glaucomys; species Glaucomys volans. The sequence continues at coordinate 86,148 of JAJEJO010051004.1, read as the reverse complement.
TCTATGTTGCAGTATCCATGTGAGATAACATATGTAAAGTAGCCGATCTTGGCTTAGAGTGGCTGTTTTTTTAAATTAATATTGTGATTCTGTATCTACATGTCAATCATCCCCATTGTCATCTTTGAAGGAAGGGATTATATGCCTGATGCCTTGCACACTGTGTAGGATTTAGGTAGATATTCAGTAACCTTTGATTGAAAAAATAAATGAATTGAATAAAATGAGTTAATGACTAGCAAAGGTAAGGGATGAGTATGCTTTTCTTAACTACTCAAATATGTAAATAATAAGCATACAATTCCTCATATTTTCAATGAGAAAAAAATCTTTATTTAAAATAGGCTAATTGTTTAGATTAAATAAAATACTCTAAAAATAAGAATTTAAAATCAATGTTTGAAACCCAGTAATACCAGTGAGAGGTTCTTTACCCATCCCAATTTAATCAAGTTTAAATGAAATAGCTTTGAATTCTAAGACTATGTGCTTCTCACTTAGAGAAAAGAAAGCAGTGCTGCAGTTCCTGGATATAATAGTGTCATGCTAGTAAGAGAAATTCTATAATGCCTAAGATAGTTAAGAAACAAGATTATCAAATGCTGAGACTCTTAGACTTTCTGTTAATAGTATTTCTAAATCACAGAGAGAGTCAACACATTTTATTTCAATAAGAGAATGAAAGCAAGAAGGGAACCTACACTATTTCTAGCCACTTGTATTTATTAATACATGCTTAGCGTGTTTAATGCCTTTGCTATAGAAGGTAATAAGTGTTTTAGCAAAAAGTTACACTATGGGGACAAAACCGGGAAGCTTGTGCATACTGCAAGTAGCTGATCCCTCAAGGTTGTCAGGGCTCTTGGAAATGCCACCCATTATGTACCATCTGGGGTTGGTGGACTTTGTTTCCTGGCATTGATGTTTGTTGAGTATCTGGGGTCATTGTGGTATCCATGGTTGCTTCTCCCAGGGGTGTGGTAACATCAGCCCCATAGGTCTCATAAACCTCAGCTAATTCAGGGGTCATCAGTGGGTCAGCTGCTGCTGGGGTGACCCCGAGGGGTCCCTTTCTCTGCCCCGCAGGGCCCCTTGCCAGGCTGGGAATGTCGTCATTAGGGAAAGCAAGGAGCCCTGCATGGGCACCATGTGCCGTCTGTGAAAGGAGTGCTGGATTTTCTGGATTGGCTGGGTTGACCTCCTGCACAGGGGAGCCTTGTGCACCTCCTTCTCCCTTCTCAGGACCTTTGGTTCCAGCCACTGGGGAGTCAAATTCCAGAGTAAAATCTCCACCCATGGCTGGATTGGTGGACATTCTCCTAAGGCTGTGCCTCAGGCTTCCAAATCCTGGGAACATGGCTCCATAGGCCATGGGGCCTCCTCTTCCTCCCTGGAAAAACCAACATTTATCAAAGACACCATTAGTACATGCTATTAACATTGCCATGCAATTATACCTGGATAATTATACCTGGATAATTTCTAGATTCACTGAGAATCTAGAAAAAAAATTGATAGAGAACAAGGAGCTGGCCGACAGCTTTGTGTAAGCATTTTTCTCCCTGAAATGGCTTTAAAATATAATGGAAAGGATTCTGTACATATCCAAATGGGAGGAAGCCACTTCTGTGAAAGGTAGAAAGAGACCCATGCTTGGCTGGAGGGTGAGGAGAGCAATAGGGCACAGGGAAGAAAGAAAAAGTTGGTTTGAATTTAATTTTAAGAAAACAATGAGCAGTTGAAATGGCTACTACATCAGAAAACAAACAAAACTGAAAGCTATAATTGTGTTTGTTGACTGATGTTTTGGAGGGTCTTGTCAATGGCATTTCACGGTATTCTGGAACTTATCATGTTTCTTTTCTATCTTTACTACAAGAAATATGGGACCCAGAGGCACTTAACCACTGAGTCGCATCCCCAGCCCTTTTAATTTTTTATTTAGAAACAGAGTCTCACTAAATCGCTGAGGCTGCCTTTGAACTTGTGACCCTTCCATCTCAGCCTCTGAGTCACTGAGATTACAGACAAGCCCACAGCTCCTGGCTAGACCTATGCCTCTCTGTTCCTCTTGGTTCTGACTGCCTCTGCCTCCAAATCTGGGGCTGTTTGTGGTTCATCAGAATGGTGTGACTCATGTGTATGTATTCTCATTTCCTCACAGTTTTGACTCACTTTAAATCCTACCTTCAATTTTCTTTGGTTATTTTTATTGTGTGTTTTTCATAAGTCACCGCAAAATCTCTTGAGAATGAGGCAGAATATAAATAACTTGATTAATATTATAAGATGGCAATTAGCACTTAATTTAAATTTTTAATTTGCATCCAGTTGTGCTCATGTTACATAAATACAATGCTCTCTCCTTCTACCTTCTCCTGACTCTGTTCTAAGTCTCAGCTCTTGCTGTGAATCCTTGGTCTGGGTTAGTTATATTTCCTTTCTTCCTCTCTCTCTCTTTTATAAGACAGTGGTTCCCCTTATCCCATGAATTTCACATTATCTGCACTGTACCTGTCTTTTCCATTCCTTAGACTATAAGCTCTGTAAAAGCAGGAATCTTATCTTACTTATAATATTTTCCTATGCATAGGGCAAGCAAAAGGCACTCAAAAATGTTGAGCTGTGAGTTTTCTTTTAGTGATAGCATGAGTGTATATTTATTAATTTGATAGGATATGTAGTTGACAATAATTTGTTAATTTAATATAACTTTTGCTTTGTGTTTTAACAGATGTAACAGGAACTTCTGAGAGAAAATGTCAAGTTGTGTGAGTTTATTGGTTTCAAGCTTTAAACTTGTGATATTCATATGTGGTGTGAATATAAGAATATACTATCATTGACTTAATGCACTTTAAATTTTATAATAATAAATATACAAATAAATATAAATTTTAAACTTGGCTAATTTTCTTTTCCTTTTTGACCTTTTAATTTTGTGATCTGAATTTTTTTTTTTTTTGCTGCTATCAAATTGAGTGTATAGGAGATTAAATGGTCCTAGAAAGAAAGGGATTCATATGAACTGCACATATCTTTTTTTGGAAAGTGTTTGTAGTTCATGCTCAGGGTCTTTCAGGAGAGGTGTCTTTTCTGATCATATACAAGGAATGGGGCAGAACCCTATACTCAAGAATGGTTATCATTAAAAATGTAGGAATTCCTACATAGGAATCATGATGAAATCTTGTGATAACTACTTCAGAGCCATTACTTCTGACTTGGGAATGGAGTGGAAAAATCTGAGTCCTGTGCTCTTTTGTCTGCTTTCACAGTCAGTGTTTTTGTAGCTAGTCATCTATGATTGTTCTTTCTTGATCACTATTTTAAAAGTTAAAAGATATTACTCACAGCCATTTCTTCTGAACTCATGATGCCAAGCCTGGCAGGGGCATTCTGTTCAAAAAGAAATGTACATCGTATTATGAACCAGCTGCCTTTTATTACCTTCTTATCTACTCAAAACAAAGTTAAGAGTCATTTAGCATTTCCTTAAGCTTTAATATTAATGCAATATCCAGAGGCAGAGTAGAAAGTCCAGTCAGTCTTGAATAAATGTAGCCAATTTGCCAGATCTAAAATTCACTTTCCTTAATGCTATTGTGTGTGTCTGGCCAGAATTATCCAAATAGAGAACTGTGCCTCCTTACCATTTCAGTTGATAATGTAGGCATTTAGAGAATATTTATTTGCAATATCTTGTGTGAGGTCTGGATTTTTATAATTTTAGACCTCAAGATGACTTAATTAAACATACTTTTAATAGAATATGGACTTACCAGTTGACTTGCTCCATAGGATGTGTAAAACATTCCTGGATAAAGCTACACAAAATAAAATGGTTATCACAAAATGCTTTTTCCAAGGGAAGAACTTTTAAATAAATTGCAAACAGAGGAGCTGTATTTAAAAACAAACAGACTTACTGCAGATGGTTTGTTTTGTGGAATTGGTCCCCGAGATATCAAACGGGTTATATGGAACAACTTTAAGTGGTAGAAAATAGAATAAATAATTCACATAGGCAAATCCCCCTACAGTAATATATAAGAATTACATGTAATACATTTTCAGATGGATTACTATGAAGAATTAGTACTTAATGTTTGAGGAAATAGAAGAACCCATAATTAAAAAATTTCATCCAATTTTTTTGAAATACAGAGATATTTTTCCTAGGAAAGTATCTCAATGAGATCTGTACTTACTGATGGAACTTGTGGACCAGCAAAATCCATTACCAGGAGCTATATCATAGATAAGGATTAGAGTTACTAGTCAAAATATACAAACTGAACAGATACTCATTTACAATTACAATAAAATAATTTAAAATGTTTCTCTTTTATTTTCTTTTAGTCTTTTGAGGGGATGACCCAAGAGTTTACAATTATCTTTCACTAATATGACTCAAGTGTACTGGCAGGACAGTTTTCCAGATCTAAAATCCACTTTTCCTTTAATTTTATTTTGTGTGGCCAGATTTTGCTATATCTTACCAAATAAAAAGTAATGAATTTTGGACTTGGAACATACTTGGTTTGAATTCTGGCTCTGCCACTTAGATTTTATGTAATCCTGGTCAAATTCTGTAATTTCTTGAAGTCTATCTTCTTGTCTTTAAAAAGGATGATAATATCTATTTTTATAGATATTACCTTTATGTTGTATATCTGTCTTTCTAGATTGTAGTCAGGATGACATGGGAGAATATTAAATGCTTCCAGTATAATAGTTACGTGATACCTTCCTTTTCTGTCCATTGTTCTTTTCTCTATCAAAGATGCTTTCATTAAAGGTACTTTTGTACTTTTGGTTGTCATCTTTGTAGAGGCAATAGTATAAGATCCTACTTGTTTACTGGAGGATCAATCCTTTCCTCTTTCTAACACATGAAGAAACAATGATAGGTTTCTTGGACTTCTCTGGCCTGCCCTGCATCCTGTGGCAACTTCCATCTTTTGCAACTAAGAAGCCAAGTTTTAAAAGCACAAGATCTTTTTGGAATGTGTCCTATCTCTGGTGGTAAAGGGCAGAAATGGATATTTATGTTTTACTAAAAAAATATGTCGTCAAAATGAAAGGCTGATCAGTAACATATTTATATTTTAGTGCGTTAGTTCTGAGGGCTATGATCATTTAAATATGGCCTACCAATCAGTTTTCTTTCATTAGATTAGTAGGTGATCCTGATCTGACCATAGAGAAAAGAATTACCTTAGATGTTGGTGGCTTCTCTGATGGTGCCACCTGTTGCTCAGTTGCTGGCGGTTCTCCATCCTGCAAGGGGAGCTGCCCTGGATGCATTGGAGGTTGAGGCCCACCCTTCTGGGCTGTTGCCTGGATGACGGTTGCAGCAGTGGGCTGGAGGAAAGGTTTCAGTCCTGGTTGTTGAGGCTGCAGGGATGGCTGTGATGGGAGAGGTGGGGGATGCACAGGCAAAGAATATTCATACTGTAGAAAAATTTGAAAAGATTGTCAGGAAGGGATGTGGTGCCTAGAATTTCTACAGCAAAAGGGCTTGGGTGCTTTCTATTTGGAAGGAATGCTAGGAAACTTGAAGCAGCTTTTACATAGGAAGCAGACTGGATGTAATTTGAAGAAATTTTGGGTGTGTTTCCTCTGCCTCCTTTGGGATCACCATTGCTCTGGAAGATGGGAAGCTACTTGAACTTCATAATGGAATGAACCATTCTTTTCCTCCTCTGGGTTACTATGACTACCTGTATGTATTTTTATTATACCACTTTCACTGCATTATAATTATTTGTCATAAACCTTTGTTCCCCAGGTAACCGAGAAAGAGTAATGTATCTTGTTTATCTTATAGCTCTTGTATTTAGCATATTAACATAGTTCCTAACAAGTGCTTGGCACATGATAGGTACTTAATATAATTTGTGAGTTAATGAAAAGCTAATTAAATAAAATACACATCAAATTCCTTCTTCATGAAGTCCATTTTGGAAAAAAATTGGTCAAGTGAAGAAACAATCACCATTAACATAATTTATTGACTATTAAGTGTGGAGTGGTGCATAATGCTCCTGATGAGGAAGCCCATCTGGAATTAAAAGTTTCTGTCAAAACCACCATGTTTGTTTGCTTCTTTTAGAAATACTTGTGCCAAGTGGCTCCAAACTGCTTGTAGATCAGTTGCAAACTTCTCAAACTGGCAAGGAAGTCTAGTAATAATTGGCTCTGTTTTGTTTCTTCAATCATTGCACATGTCTAAACTCTCATGATATTACTTCTACCTTGTAGTTTAGCACCTTGTAATATGTTGTCTTATCTCCCATAACAGCCAGTCTAAATGTCTTTATTTTCATCCTAAACCACAGTTTGATTAATTTTATGCCTGTTAGGCACCCAATCAGCAATAGTTAACAGACTGATATATTTATTGACTTGTATAGGTTTCATTGTGTTTTAACAAGGATGTTTGTCATCATTTAAAATTAGCCTTTGAGTAATATTTAGGTAATTTTGATTAAAATGAAAATAGTCCAAGATATTATCTGTTTTCAATTCCAAGGATTGTTTATCTATTGTGCTTGCTAATAACTTTAAGATAGATCTATTTTGGAGGCCAATATCTTTCTATGTGAAATGCATATGTAAATGGGTTGAAAATTTAAAAAAATTTCCAATTAGTAATAGTAAGTTATAGAATTTGTTTTATTTGCTATGAGAGTAACTACTGGTCAATTGCTAGTTCTTATTTGTTTCTAATAAAACATAACTTCAAGAAGACAAGTAGGGAAAGATTTTAAAGCTTGAAGTTTCAAACACACTTATGCAATTAACTTACCTGTTGAGTTTCCTGTTCTCTTGGTCTTAGCCATGGGAGAGAGGAATGTGGTGGGAGGAGACCAGGCAACCACAAAGAATTAAATGACTTTCCAAAACCAAACCTAGAAAGCTACAGACATGGAGAGAAAAAAAACACTTACATTTCAATATTATGAAATACATGTAAAAAGTAAAAATAACATTGGTTAATGTAAAATGGTTAAATTCTCCCTTCCAATAGATGAAAATTTCGTTCTAGGTAAGACTGCAGTACTGCCATAAACTTGTTTAAGATTCAGCTTTTTAAGCACATGTGTTTTGGGCTGTATAAAACTGATAATGTAAGAAAAGATTTTTTTTTTTTTAACTAAAGTTAATTCACTATTGTGTTTGTTTTCCCCTGCCACCTACCTCATTTTATTTTAGGCAATCTCAATTACTTACTTGTTCTTTCAATAGTTATGACATTGTCTATTCATAAGCAAATTTTATGAATTACAGTGCTGTTACCACTATCACTATCACCACTAATTCCTGTAGTAGAAACATTTGAAAATATAATTACCTGAGAAAGTGCATTTAATCCTTGTAAACTTCCCAGCTGTCTCATTGTCTATTAAGTTACAAAAAAGTGAGTTAGTGTTTGTCACATTTGTTATCTACCTTTTGACCCAGCTGATTTCTCATGACATTTAACATCATCGAGATAAAGTTTGGAATGGGTTAACTTGAATAAAAACAAAGTAGACCCAAATCATCACTGAGAGATGGAAATGTAAAAATTTGGGTTTGCCATTATTGTTATTCTATTCAAACAATGAGCTTGCTTTTATCATTAATTAAAGGAGTTAGAGTATCAGTTAAGTGTGTGTGGGGGATCACATTAAACATGGGAAAATGACTCATTCAACTGAAATATGTGTAATTGTGAGGATATTGCTTCGTTCAATCTTTTCCCCTACTTAAATTACTTCATCTTAAACAAATTCAACACGAAAAACAATTTAGAAAAGTAGACACACCAAACAAAACAAAACAACCTTCAACTTTTCCCCAAACAGAAAAGACTTCAAAATCATAAATATAAAAAACATTGGAAGAAACATCTGGATAGATTACCAAGAATGAGGCTATTTCAACAAAACGTCAGTTTTACTTTTTTAATAGGAAAGGATTTAGAGTACTTTAGATGGAGTTTAAGCTTGAAAGTGAGAAGAAAACTTCAATGAAATGAGCTTCTATGTGAGGTATATTTCTAGCTCTACACTAGTTGACCTAGATTGTTATGAAAGAAGGAAATTTTGCAATGCCTTCTGAAAAAGTGTGGTATTTATGAACTCCTAAATTTCTATTTAAATTTTTTTTTTTAGTTGTACATGGACACAATATCTTTATTTTATTTTTATTTATTTTTATGTGGTGCTGAGGATCAAACCCAGTGCCTCACACTTGCTAGACAGGTGCTCTACCACTGAACCACAGCCCCCTAAATTTCTATTTATAACTGTCAATTTTTTATTGTATGGTCAAAAGTTTCTATGTTTCTGGGGTTTTCTAAAAGGACTATATTTTATTTATGAGAACTGCAATAAGACAAATACAGGCTATACAGGTGGTATTATAGTACAATGCTAATGCTATTTATAGAACTTCTTTTGAACAAATGAATTTTGTACAGGTAAGTTTTCTTCATGAGAATTTTATCACATAAGACATTATGGCTAAATATAAACTATTTGTGACTATAGAGCAATGTGATTTAATTAGTGTCATAATTATATTAATTTGTAGATAATTTATATTAAGGTATTAATTATAATTATTGCTTTGAATTATACTGATGATGTTCTAAAGCTTAAAGCACTTGCAAATTTAAAATTATAGAATAAAGCTCTAATAAATCTCATTAACTTCTCTAGAACTGCTCAGGATGACAGTCACAGACTTCTGACTAGGAAAATTGAGAAACAATTCTCTGTGATTAGGGCCATGCCAATGTAAAGATTATATACACAAACTCCAGTAAATACATACCTCAAGGCTCAAACTAGCCATGCCAGGTGGCACGCCTTGTGTCCCAGATTGCTGAGGAAACATCTAAATGGAAATAAGAATAATTTTGAGTTCTCTTAGAAACTTTCTTAAATGCATCTTGAGAACAGAAAATCACCCTAGTACATAAAGGGCTAGCTGAGAGGCCACCATATTGGCTTATTACTCAAATGAGCTGAAATATTGGACAGAATGAAGAAGAATTAAAGTTATTTGGGAGAATTATCATATTTAATAATTTTGCTACCTATGCATCATTTATTTTTGTGCATATCTTACTGCTATGTTACTTTAAAAGCAAAATTTGATTTAAAAAAGCTAAACAAAATGAGAAGTAAAGCAACAAAATAGATAGTAGTAAAATAGATAGAATAGTAGTAAATAAAATTTCTTAAAAAATTATTATTTAAAAAAGCAAAGAGGTCACACATGAACTGAACTTTCATGTGCTTTCAGCAAACCTCCATGCTTTTGGTTTATGGAATTGACCAAAATCAATGACCAAAAATCATGTGTGAAACCTAACTTGCTTCCAATTCAAAGGGCTTTAACAAGACTTCCATCATCTTTTGTGAAAGATTACTGAATATATCAACCTGTTGATCTGTGTTTATATTCTTAAATCACATCAAGTCTAGTTTTTCTTAAATAAAAAGCATTCTAGCACTGAGTATTGTGCTATACAATGTGTTAGCTTGAAAGTTGTCAAAATTATAGTTGTATTTACATAAATTAGTTTTAAAAATATAATTATGTACCTTTTTAAGCCTTCCCTATATTTTCAGATATTAATATGTGCAAATATACCAGTGGACAAAACAGAGAATGGAAGAGTAGGAATTAGAGTAAATGGATTTTTGAAGTCTTTGGTTCTTTGGATATTTTCACTATTTAGCATCAAGGAATTATAATACCTTCCTTCTCTCATTTGTGCTACTCATATTTATGGAACATCTACTACGTATATTTGGATTATTTTTCCCTTAAAGGTAAGAAGTTCAGGAATTGTACCCCATACTATTTCACAGCCTATTTTTTCATGTAAGTAAAATCCCACTTTCTGAGTCATGGTGCAAATTTTTCCAGTAATTCAGTTTTGGACATGAGTAGAGGGAAAGACATTGTAAATGTGTAGCAAACACCCTGAGTAGAGACAGAAGTTAGCTGTATAGACAGGAAGAATGATTGTGAGTACCTGTGTGTGTTTGGGTATGAGTGTGTATGGTAGAGCAGACTGTTCAGAATTTGAGAGGACTGTAAGAGCAGGGTCTTCTTTCTCCCCATTGGCCAGAATACAAATAACACATCTTAGATGGACTTAACTACAGGACAGAATATGTTCCAAGGCATGAATTAGAGAACAACATTTACATGAATGTAACTAAAAATACATTTTCTATGAGGAATTAAAAGGAGAAGAATATCTGTTTTGATGGACAATTGTAAGAAATTGTCCTGTTCCTCAGAATGGACCTGATTGATTAAGGTGTAGATTAGGTCAGGTTCAAAGTGTCAATGTATCAGATAGTTGAGTGGACCCTAATGTTAGTAAGTTAGAGTGGCAACCTCAATTTTTATTTCATTTAAAATTCATCTTGTATGATAGAACAGAAATTCTATTTTTATTGAGGAATTAAAATTTTCATTCTTATAATTAGTTTTCATCCTCTTCAAAACATTTAAGAAACCCAAATAGTTAACCTTTTCTTTTAAGGAATTAAAATATTCTGAAGCTTATTTGAAGCCTAGTATGAGCTCCTCAAGATAAGAGATCATTGCTTAATGTATCTGCATGTCTCCAATGCCCAGTGCATCGCAGGATGCATGGTATCTGCATGTAATTGCACATGGTCTGTATGCAGTTGCAGATTGCATATTGCAACTGAAAAAGATCTTTGCTGCATCAGAATTGCTTGCTTGACTGAAGTTGTTCAGTGCTCCAAGGATCATGCTCATATAAGATCCTTACTATATATGATAGTGTGAATCAGATGTTGAACTGTGACATGTAATTAGCCCCATTGCCATGTCATGTTTTAATTTAAGAAATTGCAACTCTCTGTCACGCAATTTCACCCTAAAAATTCCTTAGTTACTAACTTTAACTGGAATCACCTAGCTTAGTTTTGTAACCAAAATAATTTGGCCAATATTGTCCTCTTAATCTATTTATTTTATTTAATTTTTTTTTGTAGTTGTAGATAGATAGCATGCCTTTATTTTATTTGCTTTTTTTGGTATGTGGTGCTAAGGATTGAACCCAGTTCCTCACATGTGCTAGGCAAACACTGTCACTGAGCCTCAGCCCCAGACCCAATATTGTCCTTTTTAAAAATTCCTCTTTCCATTTCAATTTCATAATGATATAGCAAACAGTTGATAGTAAAATTTGCCATGCATTGTGGAGGACACCTAAGTCTTTTAACTTCAAATGAATGAAATAAAACTTAGAAATTGTCTTTGGGATATTTTAAATATTGTTGGAATAGAAAAATTATGTGACTGATTTATTGCTTTTTGATAATAAGGCTGCTATCTTGGCTTCCATGACTTTGATTCAATAGAATCTATACCAATGAATTAAATCAAATGAGTCCATAAATGGACTCTCAGTCAATGTCATTTCAGCATTGGCTGATATTGAGCCATCAGGAACCTATCTGGGGCATACTCTAGAAGACAGACTTACCGGCACTGCAAAACTCATTTCCACGAGGCACAGGAACAGTATCAAGTCCTTCATTTTGAAAAGGGGAATCTAAAACACAATGGAGTGGAGAATTAAATGAGGTGAATTTTTACATCATGGTTAAAAGACATTTAAAAAAATGAGTCTAGTCTATGCTCTTCCAAAATAATCTGGTTTTAAAAAACCCCACAAAATCCAAAATTTTGCTCAAAAATTGATTTGTATTTTAGTTGTTCCTGGAATGAATCGGCAAGCAATTAAAAATATCTAAGCACTTTATTATGGAGCTACAGTCTAAATGACCATTTAGAAACCACCTGTAAAGATATTCTTTAAATGCTGTGCTATATTTCATAAAACAAGTTATGAATAAATCCCTTCCACTAAGTGAAATTTTGGTCTATCAAGTACCATTACCAGAAGATTATACTTTGCTTATTTTAAATGTTGGGACAAATTTTGAAATACACTTGCAGTGCAATCCCAACAAACCTTTATTTGCAGATGTGTGGGATATATCATTTGATGTTTAGATTATCTATATAATTATGCCAAAACTTATCTTTGTCAAATTAGAGTAAATTGAATATTTTAATTTCTTTTGACTTTAGTAGAAAATATGTCCCAAAATTCAATTTTCCCTCCTAAAATGAATTATCTTGCTAAATTTATTCTGTAAGTTCAAAAGGCTCTTTGCTCATACATGAATAGAGATCTGAATAATAAAAAAATTTGCTTGTATTATAATACTTTTCTAAATCAGGGACTGTCACTAATAATCACAGATAGTAAAAAGGAAAGGTCTATAGATAAGTCTTTTTTTGCTTAGCTGAATGGGTATTAGTCATGTCTTCTGTGGAACCTGCTAATGGATTTTAATAAGCTATTATTCAGCATCTAGTGGCAAATGAAGATAAATCCTCTTTGTAAAGGTTGCCTGGAGATAGGAAAAAAGAACTGACAGGAAATATATGGAAACCATAAAATCACATTTTACCTTAGATGCTGACATTCACTGTGTTCTCAGGGTCAGTTGATGTTAATCAAGATAGTTCTGAGAAAAGAAGATTAAATTTTTTTTTTCCTGGACTGTGCCTGGGACTTGCTCTGTATCTCTCATTCAGGGAAGATCAGAAACCTTTATTTAAAGTGCCAGTCCACCAATCAAAGTGAAGCAAATGCAGGAAAAAAATCTCTGCTCCTGCAATTAGTCCACACCCTTTTATTGCATGCAAGGACATTGACCCTGTAGGGTCTCATTATTTTTAATTGTAACTCAACCCTGTGTTTATTCAGAGAACTGAATTACAGGGAAAACAGCAAGGGAATAACGGACATAGACTCTAAAGACAATCATTTTGGTGAGCTGAGGGAAATAAATGTAAAATAGTTCCAAAACAATCCATTATCTGTTTTGTGCAAGCATTTATCTGTAGATAAAGCTAGTGACCCAATGCCAGCAATCTCAGGAGTTTCACAGACAAGTTTATTGTAGTAAAAGTAACTCCTTTCCCTTCCCTCAAAACATACACACTCTAGAGGGAAACACTAAAGTATCTTTCTGAGTTTGAAAGAGAAGGTGATAATGTTAGAATAATGAAAGTGTTGTCGTTTTTTTTCCCCATAAAGTTTTCTAGGTATTTTCATATCTGAAAATAACTGATTAGAGAAAGTCAAGCTTTTGTAAGACATTTCAGTTGGACCCTTTGCAATAATCACTTTGGAGAAAACTTTGGGTGCACGTTCTTTGTGGGGAAAGGAAAAAGATTCTCCATGAATCAATCAAATCAATGGGCACAACTCTCACTTCACTCTTAAGATAGATCCATTTTTAGGCATTCGTATCAAGCCAGGTTAGTAAGGAAATTTGGGTCCCTTGAAAGGTTAATATCAACATGGATGGGTTTTTCTCCATGAACAGATAAAAATGTTGTAGCTATAGATAGAACACCAGCTGTGTTTGTTATTTCTCTGCCCCTCTCAGTTTTTCCAAAGGTGTGATTTAATACAGGGTAGGGTTAAACACAGAAGGGATAGTTTCTGAAGAAGGGATGACTCAGTACACTCTAGGGAAGTACAGATCTTACCAATTACAGGGAATATGGAGGAAGCTGGTATTTTGGGAGAAAGACATCTCCATAACCATGTACAGGTCTAATAGCTTCAAATAATGTTATCTAAGAAGCTGTCCCTGAAAAATCCTTTCTCCCACTTAGAAATAAATAAATAATGTCAGTGTGTTTTGTAAACAGTAAGATATTGAAACAAAAGTGTTATTCTCCCCACTCCCCCCACCTGTGGTGCTTGATCAAGTCCCTTAATCTCTATGAGCCGTGGTTTCTTTTTTCATAATATAAAAGGCTAATAATTTACAGTCCCAGGTTAGTCTTGAAAATTCACTGAGATGTATGCAACAGTTGCCAAACAGTGGGCGCTCAATAAATGTGTGGACTGCCCTTTTTGTGGGAGAAACTGCTTGAAACATGGGGCCACAAGAACACTGAAGCGTGTGTGTGTGTGTGTGTGTGTGTGTGTGTGTGTGTGTTTTGGAGGAGGTGCTGTGCCACAGTTAACTTCACGAACTCCAAGGATGAAGGAGAGACCCAATGCTAGGCATTTCTTTTGTATAGATGTTGATGCTGAATCCATGGGATTGAATCCTTTAGTTGACTGCTAAAATGGGCAATGATGTCTGTATGTGTATTTTTTACAAATTATGAGCATGATTATGGCATAGTGATGAAGCTCTTTTGGTAGGACTCATCTGTTCTACTTTGCTCTTAAGCAAAATATCCAATGTATCATAGTTGATATTGTGTCTTCTTACCTTTAAAAGTCCTTCACGCTTACTCCTGTATTCTGTTTCCAGATGTTCACCTGGTATTTTCTTTCTCTTCCAATATACTGCATACCAACAGCAAAGTTTTCTTAAATACTGGTTTCAGCACTTTGCCCCACTCACAAACTTTTTAAGGATCACTAAGACTATCATGTAAAATTCAGTCTCTGTAATTAGACAGTTAAATTAACATTTCAACTTACCTTTCCAATTTTTTCTCCCACTTTATGTGAGCTACTGTACATTGATACAGTAATAATGACTGTTGTAATCAGTTGGGAGTCAATTTCATTTTGCTGTATGTTTTTGGCTGGTAAGTCTCCTAATAAATTCTATGAATCATGTTTTAATCATAAGAAAATTGGAAATTAGTATGAAATTCCTCATAAAATGAATTCCTTGTAGTCATTACAAGTGTTAAGGCAATTACTTCAGCTGACAGACATGATGTTGATCATGACTGTACCTCTATGAAGAACAACCAGAGTGCCAATAAAAAGCTAAAAAATGCTTGCATCCAGAGGACAGCAAAAATGAACAATGAACAAAAACCCTCATGTAATATACAACAGAAAACCTCACAAAGAACATTCTAGGGCAAGGTGGTCCTGCAGAAGATATTAGTATAGCAAATAAGAGTACATCTGTGGGAACTCCAGCAGAGTGCCACCCAGGCCCAGTCCATTGGTGCTGAGCCATGCTGCCCAGGCCCATCCTGCGATCTCCAGTGCTGCACCTCCCAACCCCCCCGCCCCCTCTCACCCCGGGCAGACTCAGCACTGTGCTATGGCTCCCCATTTACCAGCCCGTGGGGATGCCTCTGCCTACCATCATGGATTATCCCCAACTTGGACACTACCATCTTTAGTTGGGGCAGCTCCCATCCTGGGACACCACATTATCAGTACCCTTCATGCATCAGGCTACTGAAGACTGGGAGGTTTGAATAGTATATTACAATTTTGTTGTAGATTTTTAAAAATTATTATTCCTATTTTTCTATTTTTTAAATAATTTTTCTCACTGTTTTCCTTTTATCTCTTTCCATGGAGTCTCTTTCTCCCTTTTCTCATGCTGACAACCAACTTCTTTTGATTCTGCTTTCACTCTTCCTATGATCTAGTACCTCTATACACTCACTTCTTATCTCATTAACATTAGAGATAACTACACCCTCATTAACTACACCCCTCTCATTAACTACACCCCTCTCCATCCTAGTAGTCTCATTAACTACACCCCTCTCCATCCTCTTTGTGCACCATTAGAAATTGCAGACCTTATTGCAAACCCATTGTTCACGCTATAGATAATAATCAAACTCATCATCTCTGTTTATTATAACAATATTGTTAATGTCTTTTAGGGGCTATTTGGTTTAAGGCCGCATATTGTTTGTATTGTGTGCTGCTAATATTGATCTCCCCCTTAAAGGTGAGATATTGGAAACTTACAGGGATACTATAAACCTATAGGAGGGAAACTGTTAAACCTTGGATCCCCACTGCTAGAGGTGAAGATATATGAACAACATGAGCAATTAGAAAGACCAAAGAAATTCAAGGGATACAAATAGGAAAGGAAGAACTCAAACTATCTCTATTTGCCAATGACATTATTCTATATTTAGAGGATCCAAAATTTTATATCAGAAAACTAGAACTACTAAATGAGTTCAGCAAAGTAGCAGGATAAAAAATCAACACTCAGCCGGGCCTGTAATCCAAGCGACTTGGGAGGCTGAGTCAGGAGGATCGTGAGTTCAAAGCCAACCTCAGCAACTTAGCAAGGCCCTAAGCAACTCAATGAGACCCTGTTTCTAAATAAAATACAAAATAGGACTGGGGATGTGCCTCAGTGGCCAAGTGTCCCTGAGTTCAATCCCTGGTTCAAAAAATAAATAAATAAATAAAATCAACACTCATAAATCTAATGCATTTTTATCCATAAGTGATGAATCCTTTGAAAGAGAAATTAGGAAAACTATCTCATTCACAGTAGCCTCAAAAAAATATTTGGGAATCCATCTAACAAAAGAGGTGAAAGACCTCTATAATGAGAACTACAGAACACTAAAGAAAGAGATTAAATAAAACCTTAGAAGTTTGAAAGATCTCCCATGTTCTTGGACAGGCAGAATTAATATTGTCAAAATGGCCATACTACCAAAAGTGCTATACAAATTCAATGCAATTCCAATTAAAATTCCAATGATGTACCTCATAGAAGTAGAGAAAGCAACCATGAAATTCATCTGGAAGAATAAGAGATCCAGAATAGCCAAACGCATCCTCAGCAAGAAGAGTGAAGCAGGAGGTATGGCAATACCAGACCTTCAACTATACTACAGAACAATAGTAACAAAAACAGGATGGTATTGGCATGAAAAAAGACAGGTAGACCAATGGTACAGAATAGAGGACAAAGAAACAATCCCATATAAATACTGTTATCTCATTCTAGACAAAGGTGCCAAAAACATACAGTGGAGAAAAGACAGTCTCTTCAACAAATGGTGCTGGGAAAACTGGAAATCTATATGGAGCAAAATGAAATTAAACCCTATCTCTCACCCTGCACAAAACTCAACTCAAAATGGATCAAGGACCTAGGAATTAGACTTTAACCCTGCACCGAAGAGAAGAAAAAGTAGGCCCAAATCTTCATCATGTTGGCTTAGGATCATATTTCCTTAACGAACTCCAAAAGCACAAGAAATAAATGCAGGAATCAATAAATGGGATGGATTCATACTAAAAACTTTTTCTCAGCAAAGGAAACAATCAGCAATGTGAAGAGAGAGCCTACAGAGTGGGAGAAAATTTTTACCACATGTGCTCTAGAATTTATAAAGAACTCAAAAAACTTTACACCAAAAATATAAATAACCCAATGAGTAAATGGGCTAAGGAACCAAGCAGACACTTCACAGAAGAAAATTGGCAAACAATCAACAGACATATGAAAAAATGTTCCACATCTTTAGTAATAAGAGAAATGCAAATCAAAACAGCCCTAAGATTTTATTTCACCCCAATTAGTTAGTGGCTATTATCAAGAGTATAAGCAACAATAGGTGTTGGTGATGATATGGGGTAAAAGTACACTCATACATTGCTGGTGGGGTTGCAAATTGGTGCAGCACTCTGGAAAGCAGTTTAGAGATTCCTTAGAAAACTTGGAATGGATCCACCATTTGACCCTGCTATCCCACTCCTTGGCTTATACCCAAAGGACTTAAAATCTGCATACTACAGTGAAGCAACCACATCAGTGTTTATAGCAGCTCAATTCACAATAGCTGGATTGTGGAACCAAACTAGATGCCTTTCAATAGATGAATGGATAAAGAAACTGTGGTATATATACACAATGGAATATTATTCAGCCATAAAGAAGAATAAAATTATGGCATTTGCAGGTAAATGTATGGAGTTGGAGAATATCATGCTATGTGAAATAAGCCAATCCCCCAAAATCAAAGGCCGAATGAGTTCTCTGATAAGTGGATGATGATACATAATGCTGGGGGCGGGGACAGGGAGGGAGTAAGGGAAGAATGGAGGACTATTGAATTGTGAAGAGGGAAGCGAAGGGTGGGAAGGGGGTGGGGAAGGAAAGATAATGGAATGAGACAAACATCATTACCTGATATACATGTATAAAAATAAAATTTTTTTGAAAGTTCAGCTGATAACCATGGAAGCTCACAGAATCTTGTGGTGGGCTACCACAGCAGGTTTATAGGGAATGGGTTGTATTTGGGGGTGAACTCTATACCTAGCCATGGGATAAGAACTGCCTATAGTGATCACACACCAAGCGCCTCTTCTGAGTAGACCTTCTAAGAGCGCTTTACATCAACGTGTGTAATTGTCACCACACACCCCTCATTATCTTCACTTTTCAGATAAAGAAAACTATAACTTGCTGAGGGTGAGCATATCAGTCAAGTTTACTCAGAGAAATATTAGAAAATCAGTATTCATTCATTCATTCATTCATTCATTCATTCATTAACAAATAGTGGGCATCCTAGGCAGGTAAGGGAACTAGTAGGGGCTAGAGTTGGTATGGAACAGGGACAACACACTCCACACTCAGAACTTGCAGCCTGTGGGATACAGCCAAGGGAATGTTCACAAGAGTTTGAGAAGCTGATGGAGGCACCAGGGAGTGTCAGTGAGCCACAGGGGGCCCCCAGGCAAAGAGGCCACCTATGTGGCTTCCTGGTCTTGATGCTGAAGCACTCATGAAGAAAAACTGTGAAACCCAGGTAATCTTCCTAAAGCACCTAAGAACCTTCTCTCTAGTCCTCTTAGCAAAAGAGCTTCATCAAGTTCAAGTTGTATGGGCTTTCAAGGAGAAAGGAGCAATTTTCTCTGTAAGCATCAGCAGTACAAGTTCCTTGGAGAGGACATAGGCAGGCAGAAAGAATGCTTAAAATTTTGTGTAATAATTAAAGGATAAATTGTACTTAATACAATTTACCACAATTCCAAGTGGGCAATTTGAACAATGTCACAGAAAGGATTCCCTTCTTTTAATTAGCTATACAGAATGAGTCTACCAACACAGAAATCTCCCAGGAGATCCCTATAGTGCAGCTACTGGTACTTTAACTTCTGCCCACCCACATCCCTGCCATATTTCTCAGGGATACTATCTCCCTCCTAATCTTCCACCACCTTCTAGGGCATCCCAAGCTCTTTACCTCAGGAGACAAAAGCACCTTCTTCCAGTAGGCACCTGTGGAGGTCTCCCTTTTTCTTTTTCTTTTTTCTTCTCTTTCCTCCCCTCATTCCCTCCTTTGTTATTCATTCCCTAATCATAGCCTTCTCCCTCATTGTGCTTTCTTCAGCTTGTAGCTGAAGAAAAGCTTCAGCTTTTATAGCTTTCTATTCTTCATCATTCTCAATAAAATTAATCTAAAGGAAAGCAAAAAGAAATGCCAACAATACCAATCTACTTTGCTCTATGTGCATGGGTGTTCCATCTCGGTGAATCACAAACCTGCTGCAGGCAGAAATCACTCAGAATCTTTAAAAAACGATGGTGCCAGTAGAGTAGAGGAAGTGGATCAGAGTGGGGGTGGGGAAGGGAGGTACTGGGGAATGAAATGGAGCAAATTATGTTATGTGCATGTAGAACTGTGTCACAATGAATCTCATTGTTATGTATAATTATAATGCACCAATAAAATATTAATTGAAAAAAGGAAAAAAAGTACATCTGTTTAAATTCCCTCTGTTCCTTCTGTTACTTTCAGGCAGTATTTTCATCTGTGAAATGCAATTTATGATGTCAACATTAGTTTAATAAAATTTAAGTGTAATAATTAATATTAAGTATATATTTAGTATGCAGAAAATGTTTAGTGATCATGAATTATTATTATTGTTGAAATAAAGAAATGTATGCTGAATGTGATTTATACTGGACTTTTTAGAAGGATTATTGAGATATAAAATGAGTACAAAAAGTACCACATATTTAATGTATACACCTTGATGAGTTTCGACCTACGCAGATACTCACGATACCATCATCACAATCATGATACTAAACATGTTCATAACCTCCAAAAACTTCCTTGTGTTATTCTGTGTGGTTTTTTTTTGGTAATTAACTTAGCATGAGATCTATCTTAACATATGTAAACATATTTTGTGGTACTGGGAATTGAATCCAGGTGTGCTTAACCACTGTGCCATTCTTCCAGGTCTTTTTAACATTTTGCTTTTGAGAAAAGGTCTTGCTAAGGTCCTGAAGCTGGCCTGGAACTTGCCATCTTCCTTCCTCAGCCTCCTGAGTCACTAGGATTTCAGATGTGCTCCGCAGTGCCTGGCTCTTAACATATTTTAAAGTGCACAATATAGTATTGTTAACAATAGGCACTACCGTATGTTGTGCAGCAGATCCCTAGAACTAATTCATCTTGCAGATGAATAGCAGATGCTTTTTATCCATTAAAAACATCCTCCATTTCCCCTTCCTTCTAGTCTCTGCTTCTGTGTGTTTATTTTAGATACCTCATATAAGTAGAATCATGAAGTATTTGTCCTTCTGTGACTAGATTATTTCACTTGGCATGTCTTCTAGGTTCATCCATATTATTGTACATAGCAAGACTTCCTGTATATCCCACATTTTCTTTACCCATTCATTTGTTGATAGACATTTGTATAGTTTCCCTATCTTAGCTATTGTGAAAAAAGCTCCTATGAACATGGTGACTCTTTCTAGACTCTTTTTAAAAAAGATTTAAAAATGTTTTTTAGTTGTCGATGGACCTTTACTTTAGTTATTTATATGTGGTGCTGAGGATCAAACCCAATACCTCACATATGCTAGGTAAGTGCTCTTTCCACTGAGCCACAACCCCAGCCCTCTTTCCAGACTCTTTTCTACCCCCTCAATACTTATTGTTTAAGTTCTACCTAGATTTTACCTCTTTTATACCTCCTTCCCCCATTATACGATTCCAGTGTGATTTTCCCTTCTCTGAATCCCAAATTTTGTTTCTTTTCTATATTTTATTGGTTCATTATAATTACACACAATAGTGGAATTTGTTGTTACATAATCATACAGGCACCCAATATAACAGTCTAATTTGGTCAGTATTGTTCCATAGTATTTCCCCATTTCCTGACCTCACTTTCTCTACTCTACTGATCTCCCTTTGATTTTCACGAGATTCACCCTTTCCACATTTCTTTGTCATTTTCCTCTCTTGCTTCCACATGTGAATGAAGAGATATGACTCTTAGCTCTTAGAGTTTAGCTTACTTAGCTTAACATAATGTTCTCAAGTTCCATCCATTTCCCTGCAAATGAATAATTTTATTCTTCTTTATAGCTGAATAAAACTCCATTGTGTATATATACCATATTTTCTTTATCTATTCATATATTGGTGAACACTTAGACTGGTTCTGAAGTTCAATTGTGAATTGTGTTGCTCTAAACATGGGTATGCATGTATCACTAGAGTATGACTTTAATTCTTTGGGATAAATACCAAGGAGTGGTATAGCTGGATCATATGGTGGCTTCATTCTTAGTTTTTTGAGGAACCTCTATATACTGATATACATACTGGTTGTACTAATTTGCAATTAACAGTGTAAAAGTGTTCCTTTTTTTTTTTACATCCTTTCCAGCATTTATTATTGTTTGTGTTCTTGTTGACTGCTATTCTGATTGGAGTGACATGAAATCTCAGTATAGTTTTGATTTGCATTTCCCTAATTACTAAAGATGTTGAATATTTTTTCATATTTGTTGGCTATTTGTATTTCTCCTATTGAGAAATTGTCTGTTTAGTTCATTTGCCCATTTATTAATTGGGTTATTTCAGGGTTTTTCTGGTGTTAAGTTTCTTTGAGTTCTTTATGTATTCTGGATATTAATCCTCTGTCAGAAGAGTAGCTAGCAAATATTTCCTCCTATTCTATAGGTTCTCTCTTCAGAATTATCTCTTAATAATATTAACTATTCTTAATAGTTTTCTTTGCTCTGTGAAAGCTTTTTAATTTGATGCCATTCCATTTATTGATTCTTTTTTTCCTATTTTTTATTTGTTCTAATTAGTTATACATGAGAGTAGGATGCATTTTGACATATAATATATAAATGGAGTGTAACTTCTCATTTTTCTAGTTGTACATGATGAAGAGTTACACTGGTCCTGTAATCATATATGCACATAGGTTTATAATGTCTGATTCATTTTACTATCATTTCTACCCCCATATTCTCTCCTCTCTTTTCATTCCCTCTGTCTAATCCAAAGTGTCTCTATTCTTCCCTAGCCATTTATTAATTCTTGATATTATTTCCTGGGCTGTAGAAGTTCTATTGAAGAAGTTGTTGCCAGTGCCTGTGTTGGAGTATTGGCCCTATGTTTTCTTCTGAGAATTGCAAAGTTTCTGGTCTAATTCCCAGGTCTTTGATACATTTTAAATTGACTTTAGTGAGGAGTGAGAGACAGGGATCTAGGCTCATTCCGTGACATATGGATAATCTGTTTTCTGAGCACCACTTGTTAAAAAGGCTGTCTTTGCCACTGTATGTTTTTGGCACCATTGTTAAGGATCAGATTACTATACCTATGTGGGTTTGTATCTGCGTCTTAAACTGTTTCACTGGTCCATGCATGTTTTTTAATGCTAATACCATGCAATCTTTGTTACTATAGCTCTGTAACATATTTTCAAGTAGGTTATTGTGATGCCTCCAACATTGCTTTCTTGGCTTAGTTGTTTTGGCTATGCTGGGTCTTTCCTTCCAAATGAATTTTAGAACGGTTTTTCTAGTTCTGCGAAGAATGTCATTGGTATTTTGATAGGGATTGCATTGAATCTGTACATTGCTTATGGTAGTATGGCCATTCTGACAATATTAATTCTACCTATCCAGGAATATGGGAGGTTTTTTTTTCTTTTTTTCAGGTCCTCTTCAATTTATTTCTTCAATGTTCTATATTTTCATTGCATAGGTCTTTCATCTTCATAGATTTCTTCCAAAATACTTATTTATTCAATTAATTTTTTTGAGGCTACTGAGAATGGAATTGTTGAGGAAGTTTTCTAAGATGGTGGAATAGAGAAGGTCACTTTTCTGGCTGCTCCATGCTGTGAAATGAAGAAAGCAGTCAGGCACTTTTCAACAACGTGGTTAAAAAAAGGGAGTGGGAGGACTTTACTGGGATTTAATACTAGACATTCAAAGCAGATTGGGGACTAAGGAGATTGGATATAATAAAGTAAGGAAGAAACCCGCAGCACCACCACCACTGGCATGGCAGGAGGCACCGGCCAAAGTGGTCCCTCTGTGAACAAAGTGAAGGGATAAGGGAATTAAAGGAGCCCACATTTTTAGGAAGCCTGAGGCATGTCAGTGTACAGAGAGTTTAGAGAGCAAAGACACTAAATTGAAAGTCATTCTGCACAATATCCTTGTGTGAGAAAGAAGCCCCATCTCTCCTGGCAGCTTGTGGAGGACTGCAGCCACGGTGCTGGGGCTGGCAGCCGGGGGAGCTAATTCCTGGCAAACCTGAGTTGGCTCAAAATACAGACCTGGAAAACCCACGCTGCAGGATGTGGAATGTGCCTACGTGATCAGAAGAAAATCAAACGTGCACAGGGGTTTACGGAGGGGAATACTGACCATGGAAACCTGCTGGCTCTCCCTTTCTCCCTCTAATCCTGCTGCTTCCAGGACTGGCTTGGAGAGATGCACCTGACTGGGAATTCAAAAAGGCTGGGTGGGAGAGATTGAGTTTGAAGACTGAACTCAAGACCATGAAGCATGGGGTCTGTAGGTGACAGAGTGGGCTAAGAACTGGCTCCTTCACTGCACAAATGGAACCCAGGGGAGATGCCTGGGGTGCAGTCTTCCAGAGTAGACTGGCAATTAGTGGGCTCTGGAGGTGCGCTGATTTTAAATCTCCAGACTAATTGGTATTCAGGGAAGAACCTGGAGCCTACCTAAGCCTAAACCCTGCCTACAGGAGTTCTGCCTATGAGATTACCTCTCTCACTCCAGCAACCCCCACCATGAGGGTGGAACAAACTTCAAACTCCAGATGACCTCACCTAACTCTGCTAAGAAGGGAAGCTGAGAATCTTTTGAACTCCAATGGAAGAATGGAAATAATTCTTGAATTTTTCATTAAGATCTTTTTTTTTTCTTTTCTCTCTTTGTGACCTTAATGGTTCATGCTTATACATATCCATATTTATGTTTTTCTAATTTCTAGCATTTTTGAAGCCAGTTATTTTCCATGGATCAGTGTTTTGAGGACTGAGATGTTTGATTAGTATATTTCAGTTTTGTTTTGTATTCTTTTATTTTTAATTTTTTTAAATTTTACTTTATATATATTTTTCTCTCACTTGTGTTTCCATTGATTCTCTTTCTCTATTTTCATCTGGTAACAGATAATCTCTATTATTCTCTCTTTTACTCTTCCTTTAATTTTTAACTTCTGTCTTCTCTCCTCCTCCCTCTTAATCATCACATCCTATATCACTTCTGTTCTCTCCCTGTCAACCATTCAAAATTGTAAATCTTTTTGAAAACTTGCTGTTTTTTCTGTAGGCAATAACTGATTATATAATTTGTTTATTGTGACAATTAACTTTGTAGTTGTCATAGTAGGAATGATTTGGTTTAATATTTTATATTGTGTGCATTGGTTGTTATTATTTATCTCTCCCTAAATGGTGAGGTACTGGAAACTTTCAGGGACACTTTATTGTTTCAGATCTATACTGTTAGATGGGTAGACACACAAAAAAACATGAAAAAGCAAGGGAAAAAAATCACCCCAAATAAACCAAGATACTTCAATAACAGAATCCATTGATACTACAGTGGAAGAAATGTCAGAGAAGGAGTTTAGAATAAACTGATCTGCAAGGTAAAGGACAATGTAGGGACTGAAATCAGGGAAGTGAAAGGTTACTTGAGTAAAGAGAGATTCTGAAAAAAAATCAAGCAGAAATCCTTTAAATGAAGGAATCAATAAGCCAAATTAAAAATTCAATGGAAAGCATTACCAACAGACTAGACCACTTGAAAGACACAGTTTCAGGCAACGACAACAAAATATATAATCTTGAAAATAAAGTCAATCACTGAGAAAAGATGTTAAGAGAATAAAATTATTGTCCTTATTTCTTTCTCAGAAGTTTCATTATTGGAGTATAAGAATGCTATTCACTTTTGTAAATTGATTTTATATTCAGTTACTTTGTTGAAGTTGTTTATTAGCTTTAGCTGTCATCTGATGGAATGTTTTGGATCTTTCCAAAGCATAGGATCATATCATCTGTAAACAGTGATAATTTGACTTCTTTCTTTATTATTTCTGTCTTTTTTTTATCTCCTTCTCTTGCCTAATTTCTCTGGCTATAATTTCTCATTCTATATTGAATAGTAGTGGTGAGAGTGGACAACCTTGTTATTATGGTTTGGATATTAGGTGCTCCCTTCAAAGCTCCTGTGTTAAGGCAGATATGTTCAGAGGTGAAATGATTATATTATAAGAGTTGTAAACTAAGCAGGAATTAATCCTTGTGATGGATTGATAGTCTGAATGGACTGAGTGGTAACTGGAGGCAGGAGGGGAGGTTGGTCACTGGGGGCATGCCCTGGAAGTATTTATATTCTTTGGAGTCTGTCTCCCCCCACTGCTTCCTGATCACCATGAACTGAATAGCTTTTCTCCACCAGGCCTTTCTGCCATGATGCTCTGTCTCATCTTAGGCCTACAGTAATGAAATCAACTGACCACGGACTGAACCTCTGAAACTGTGAGTCAAAATAAACATTTCCTCTTAAGTATTTCTTGTTGGGTATTTTGTTCATTTCAATTAAAACATAACTAAGACATTTGTCTTTTTCTGAATTTTAGAGAAAATGCTTTCAGGTTTTACCCATTCACCATGTTGTTGGGTTTGGGTTTGTCATATACAGCCTTTATAATTTTGAGGTAAGTTCTTTCTATCCCTATTTTCTTCAGTATTTTTATTATGAATGAATGCTGATTTTTTTTTGTAAAATTTTGATTCATTGTACACAAATAGGGTACAATTATCGTTTCTATGGTTGTGCATGACGTAGTCACACCATTTGCATAATCATACATGAACATAGGGTAATGATGTTTGTCTCAATTCTATTATTTTTACTTCCCCCACCCTCTCCCCACCCTCATTTTCCTCTATACAATCAATCCATCCTTCCTCCATTTTGTCTCCCTCCCCCCCCCCCCATTATGTATCATCATCCACTTATCAGAGAAATCATTCAGCCTTTGGTGTTTTGGGATTGGTTTATCTCATTTAGCATGATATTCTCCAACTCCATCCATTTACCTGCAAATGCCATAATTTTATTCTTCTTTATGGATGAATATATTCCCTTGTGAATATATACCACAGTTTCTTTATCCATTCATCTATTGAAGGGCATCTAGGTTGGTTCCACTATCTAGCTATTGTGAATTGAGCTGCTATAAACATTGATGTAGCTGTGTCACTGTAGTATGCTGATTTTAAGTCCTTTGGGTATAGGCCAAGGGTCAAATGGTGGTTCCATTCCAAGTTTTCTAAGGAATCTCCATACTGCTTTCCAGAGTGGCTGCACCAGTTTGCAACCCCACCAGCAATGTATGAGTGTACTTTTACCACACATCCTCACTAACACCTATTGTTGCTCGTATTCTTGATAATAGCCGTTCTAATTGGGGAGAGATGAAATCTTTGGGTTGTTTTGATCTGCATTTTTCTTGTTATTAGAGATGTTGAATATTTTTTTCATATATCTGGTGACTGCTTATAGATCCTCTTCTGTGAAGTGTCTGCTCATTTCCTTAGTCCATTTATTGATTGGGTTATTTGTATTCTTGGTGTAAATTTTTTTTGAGTTCTTTATAGGTTCTTGAGATTAGTGCTCTATCTGAAGTGTGTGTGGCAAAGATTTTTCTCCCATTCTGTAGGCTCTCTCTTCACATTGTTGATTGTTTCCTTTGCTGAGATAAAACTTTTTAGTTTGAATCTATCCCAACTATTGATTCCTACTTTTATTTCTTGTGCTTTGGGAATCATGTTAAAGAAGTCTGGTCCTAAGTCAACATGATGAAGATTTGTACCTACTTTTTCTTTTATTTGGTTCAGGGTCTCTGGTCTAATTCCTAGGTTCTTGATCATTTTGAGTTCAGTATTGTGCAGGGTGAGAGATGGGGGTTTAGTTTCATTTTGCTGCATATGAATTTCCAGTTTTTCCAGCATGATGTGTTGACAGATCTTCCAAACAAAAATTGAACAAAGAAACCATAGAACTCAATAGCATAATCAATAATTTAAACTTAACAGACATATATGAAATATTACATCCATCAATGAACAAATACACTTTCTTCTTAGGAGCACATGGATCCTTCTCTAAAATAGAACATATGTTATGCCACAAAGCTACTCTTAGCAAATACAAAAACATAGAGATACTACCTTGTATTCTACCAAATCATAATGGAATGAAATTAGAAGTCAATGATAAAATAAAAAACAGAAGCTACTCCAACACCTGGAGACTAAATAATACACTATTGAATGGTGCATGGATAACAGAAGACATCAGGGTGGAGATAAAAAAATTCTTAGTGGTAAATGAGAACAATGATACAACATATAAAAAATTCTGGGACACTACAAAAGCAGTACGAGGAGGAAAATTCATTGCATGGAGTACATTCAATAAAAGAAGAAAAAGTCAACAAATAAACAACCTAACATTACATCTCAAAGCCCTAGAAAAAGGACAGATCAACACCAAAAGTCATAGAAGACAGGAAATAATTAAAATCAGAGTTGAAATCAATGAAACATAAGAAACAATTCAAAGAATTGACAAAACAAACAGTTGATTTCTTGAAAAAATATCATTCAAAAAAATTTATAAACCCTTAGGCAAACTAACAAAAAGAAGGAGAGGAAACTCAAATTACTAAAATTCATGATGAAAAAGGAAATATCATGACAGACACTGTTGAAATACAAAACATAATTAGAAGCTATTTTGAAAATCTGTACTCCAACAAAATAGAAAATCTTGAAGACATCAACAGGTTTCCAGAGGCATATGATTCACTCAAAATGAACCTGGAGGACATACACAATTTAAACAGATCAATTTCAAGCAATGAAATGGAAAAAGTCATCAAAAGTCTACCAACAAAGAAAAGTCTGGTACCAGATGGATTCTCAGTGGAGTTCTTCAAGACCTTCAAAGAAGAACTCATTCCAGTACTCCTCAAAGTATTCCATGAAATAGAAGAGGAGGGAACCCTTCCAAACTCATTCTGTGAAGCTAGTATCACCCTGATACCAAAACCAGACAAAGCCACATCAAGGAAAGAAAATTTCAGACCAATATCCCTAATGAATATAGATGCAAAAATTCTAAACAAAATCCTGGCAAATCACATACAAAAACATATTTAAAAGATAGTGCATCACAATCAAGTGGGTTTCATCCCAGGGATGCAAGGTTGGTTCAACATCCAGAAATCAATAAATGTAATTCACCACATCAACAGACTTAGAGTTAAGAATCACATGATTATTTCAATAGCTGCAGAAAAAGCATTTGATAAAATACAGCACCCCTTCATGCTCAAAACACTAGGAAAAATAAGGATAGTAGGAACATGCCTCAACATTGTAAAGGCTGTCTATGCTAAGCCCAAGGCCAACATCATTCTCAATGGAGAAAAACTGAAAGCATTCCCCCTAAAACCTGGAACAAGACAAGGATGCCTCTTTCACCACTTCTATTCAACTTTGTCCTTGGAACTGTAGCCAGATCAATTAGATAGACCAAAGAAATTCAAGGGATACAAATAGGAAAAGAAGAACTCAAACTATCTCTATTTGCCAATGACATGATTCTATATTTAGAGGATCCAAAAATTCCACCAGAAAACTTCTAGAACTAATAAGTGAATTCAGCAAAGTGGCAGAATATAAAACCAACACTCATAAATCTAATGCATTTTTATCCATAAGTGATGAATCCTCTGAAAGAGAAATTAGGAAAACTACCCCATTCACTGTATCCTTAAAAAAATACTTGGGAATAAACCTAACAAAAGGGGTAAAAGACCTCTACAATGAGAACTACAAAACACTAAAGAAATAAAGAAAACCTTAGAAGTTTGAAAGATCTCCCATGTTCTTGGTTAGGCAGAATTAATATTGTCAAAAGGGCCATACTGCAAAAGCACTATACAAAGTCAATGCAATTCCAATTAAAATTCCAATGATGTACCTCATAGAAATAGAACAAGCAATGATGAAATTCATTTGGAAGAATAAGAGACCTAGAATAGCCAAAGCAATCCTTAGCAAGAAGAATGAAGCAGGGGTTATCACAATTCTAGAACTTCAACTTACTACAGAGCAACATTAACAAAAACAGCATGGTATTGAATGCTGAATTTTGTTGAAAGCTTTGTATGCATTTATTGAGATAACTAAGTGACTTTTGTCCTTGATTCTACTAATGTGGTGAGTTGTTTTTACTGATTTCATATGTTAAATCATCCTTGTATTCCTGTAATGAAACTAACTTGATTATGATATACAATCTTTTTAATATGTTGTTGAATATGATTTGTTAATAACTTCTTGTTTGATTGTTCCCTTTACCATTATGAAGTAACCTACTTTGTCTATTCTGATTGATTTTGAATTCAAGTCTGGTTTGTTGGATATGAGAGTAGTTACTCCCACTTGTTTTTGGGTTCCTTTTACATGATATATTGACTTCCATCTTTTCACTTTCAGATTGTGGCTGTCTTTGCCTGTAAGGTGAGTCTATTGAAAGGAACATATAGTTTGGTCTTGTTTATTAATCCCTTCTGCCAGCCTATGTCTTTTAATTGGAGAGTTGAGGCCATTTACATTCAGTGTTATTGTATTGAGATGTTTATTAATTCCTGCCTTTTTGATTTATTTTTAATATTTAATTTGTCCCCCTTTCTCATTTGCTTAACTACCTTTCAAATGACATTTTTCTATTTATAAACTCTGGAATTTTCTTTTTATTTCTTCTGTGTGCAGTTATTTATTTCAATAGTGTCTGTAGGGATGGCTTAGTAGTTATGAATTCATTCAGTTTCTGCTTATCTTAAAGGTATTTATTTCTTCTTTAATTGAAAGATAGCTTTGCTGGATATGGAAACCTTGTTTGATGGTTATTTTCTTTCAGGGTTTGGAACACATCATTCCAAATCCCTTTGGATTTTAGTTTTTGCTGAGAAATCAGAAGTAATTTTGATTGGCTTGTTTCTATGTGCCCTGATGTTTGTCTCTTGTGGTTTTTAAAATTCTATTCTTGCGTGTGTGCATGTGTGTGTGTGTGTGTGTGTGTGTGTGTGTGTGTGTTAGGCATTTTAATTATAATGTGTCATAGAAAAGTCCTTCTTTGATATTATCTATTTGGGTTTCTGAATACCTCCTGAATCTGGATGTTCATCTGAATTCCAAATGTTTGGATCATTCATTTGGCATTTAGACACTACATTGTGACGGTTTGCTTATTACACATCTTTAACATTTTATTCTGTATGTATGTATTTGGTCTTCTAATGATTTGGATATAATTTTCATTCTTTTCAATGCTATGAAAAATTCCTGTAAGATTGAAATAATTCTACTAACTTGTATCCTTTGATGTTCTATGTATATTGTAACAACTAATGTTTGGATAATATTTACTGAGAGTGGGTATTAGTTTGAATGTTTTACATATATTAATTTAATCTTCATAAGAACTTTATAAAGAAGATTTTTTCTCTTTTTATGCACTGGAGAAGTCTGGCATCTGGGCAAATTGAAGACAGGGACCAATCAGTCACTGGCAGATGCAGATGAATGTACTCTTGTCTATATAGTTTTATTAGATATTTACAAGAAGAGATGATACCCACAAAAATCATTACTAAAACATACAATCAATAACAAATTAATAACCTAGGAAGCACATAGATTATTAGGGGCATTAAACCCATGTGGGTTAACCTTCAAAATAAGAATGCTATAGGACAGTGATTCTCAATTAGGGAATATTTTTGTCCACATAGGGAAAATTCACCATCTAAGAAATATTGGAGAGAGAGTTTTAGTTGTCAGGATTTGTCCTGGACTGGGAGGATGGAGAGGATTTTCTTCTGGCATATATTGAACAGAAGCCAGTGTACAGCCCTGCACAAAAACATTATTCAGTTCCAAATTATTAAGCTCCAAATCTTAATAATTCTGAGATTTGGAAACTTCTAGGAAGGAACTCTTTATAATTTTGGAAGTTGGAGGAATTCTATGGAGCTTTGGGGCCATGTATAAAGAGAATAGATTCAAGCTGGAAGGATGAGATTCAACAAGATATTCAATTAATAGGTGGTGACTGAATGGACAAGTATTAAATGTTTCAGGGAAAGAATCTGATGGAGTATCATGTATTAAGCTTCTGTAGAAGAGAAAAAGAGTATACTCAAATCAGTGAATGGCCAATTTTTCAAGCATCCATTGTATGTTAATAAGAGCAATAATGGAAGTTTCCAGAATAGTGCTAGGCTTGATGGATCATGCCTATAATCCCAGTGGCTCAGGAGTTTAATTGGGGAGGATTGTAAGTTCAAAACCAGCCTAAGCAATTTAGCGAGGCCCTAGCAAGTTAGTGGGACCTTGTTTCAAAATAAAAAATAGAATAGGCTGGAGCTGTGGCTCAGTGGTTAAGTGCCTATGGGTTCAATCCCTGGTACCAAAAACAAACAAACAAACAAATAAATAAATAAACAAAAAAAGGTTTCAGGAATCTTATACTAAGATCTACTGTGCATAAATTTAGTAGCTTATTTTTATCCACCACTTACTATTTCATTTTCATGAACCATTCAATGAGATAAGTACTGTAAAAACTGGGCTTTAGAAAGACACTGAACGCCTACAGAGTTAGTAAACGATATAGCTGGTACTCCCGTCTGTAAGACCTTGTACTTGAACACTAGGTCACTTACATTGATTATTATTACTTAACATTTTTGTAGGGCCCTATATCCTGCTGCTTTGGACTAAGATTTGTAACTGATTGTTAATTCTTAGAAAATGAATGATAAGTATATGTGAAGTCTATAGATATATAATTACCATATGGTACTGCAGCATAGAAATCAAGCAATTTAAATTATTTTCATCTGCTAATAGGATAGTGAAAATTATTTTAAAAACTGCAGACAGTATTAGATGATGTAGTACAAGTATCATTTTGTATTGAGTTTTTGTATTTAACATTATATCATAAATATTAATATGTGACTGTAGGGATAAATGTGATATTTTTAATTGTCTTGTTAATAGAACCTTTATTTTTTGAACTTGTCTCTATTTTTCATGATTAATATTTAGATTAGTAATGATTTAAAAACATTTTATATTGAGTTATTTAATTTGTGCAATTTACCATGAATATGATTCTTAGTTAAATGTTTACATATTTTTGAGACTTGATAAATATTAATAAATTGTCTAAGTTTCTACACTACAAACAATTACATATGCCAATTTTACCACAAATTTGCTGGAATTAGTTCATCTGACTAATTACCCCTTTCCATAATTTAATAGGTAAAAGCACTATTTCATTAATAGTTTTTAAAATATTTCTTTGATATTCGATATCATAAATATTTTCCTCACATATTTATCCAATATTTTTCTATTTTGGTAAATTTTCATATTTTTACTTATTAGCCACAGGGAAATTGATTTTCTTACCAATTTACATGTATTTTATGTACCATTAAGCTTACATTTTAAAGCATTTTATGTAACTGACATGTTGATTCTTGCCATGTTTGATGTAAATTCTTTGATAGACATTTTTAAAAGTTTGTATTAACATACCTTCTATTAAGAGGCTTTGTATTTCACAGAAATTTCCTACATGGTATATATTTCATATTTATATGTTGAAGTCATTTTTCTGTCCCTCTTGCCTTTCTTGTTATAGTAGATTCTGAAGTCACATGTGTGGAAATGTTTAACAGTGAAGAGATTTGGCATTGCTCCTCCTTTACAAACAAGAGAGGAGTTTATGACAGAAATATGTGTAGTAGATATATTGGCTCTTGGTTGCTTGCTGAGTAAAACATCCACTATCAAAATGTTGACTGACTTTGTCTTTCCTGGATTACTATTTGCTTTTGATACCCATAGTAAGGCCACTTCAGAAGAACTTTTGGAAGAATGATAGTTGACCACAAATCAAGAGAGAATGATTTTATTTTTTTTAATCCTTGACCCCTGCAGGTGCATAGAGCTCTGATCCTGATTTATGAGCTCCTTTCCTACTCCAGATACATGCTTAACAAACCAGAAGAAAGTGTAGAGGTTGTTTTATTCCCCTTTCTTTCATAATTGGAAACCAGTCCTACTAATGAAATCTCCTGTTTTCTTTTTTTCTGGGGCCTTTCTTAACACATTGCTAAGGCCTAAAGTTCTCAATAAACTCTAAGGACTCCTAAGACCAAATTTCTTCAAATCTCTCATTGTTCAATCAATAACTGTAGAATAAAAAACCACAAATTTTCTAATTCAAGAGCCTCTAATTTCAAGGTCCTATCTCCAAACTTCTCTAGTCAGCCCATCTGTACTCCTTCCCCCAAAGCCCATTCCCAAAGGTCTTTCAGGTTCTGCACCTAAGCAGCTTGGAGAACTCTTTCTGTCTTGGGTAGGAGTATGGTTCCATCTTCTCATCCTCTCAGTCAGGCTATCTATACTGCTTTGCATTCCTATTGTGAACTTTGTCCTTTTCTCCACATCTCCATTTTATTCTCTGCTTTCTAGAGCTCCTAAGTAGATTGGGATAAGTAGGATAGGATGTGAGTCAACAAGGAAGCTCATTTATCTGGAAAATTCACTTATGTGGAATAGTTCATTCTTTAATAAGTTGACTGAATTTAGCACTAGTGACTTGTATACTATTTAAGCTATACATAAATGTACTATTGACTTATGTTTTTCCTGACTATTTTTTCAGATTTAACTTTATCACAAAAAGGCACTTGAACTATTTCTAATAGACATGTATTCTAGTAATGATTGAGGAATTTCTATTATGAATCTGAGACACTGTATTTCACAGGGCTTATGAAAGGATGGTTTAAATATCATCACACATAGCCAGGCGTAGTGGCACAGCTATCTGCTTGAGAGGCTGAGGCAGGAGGAAGATCACGAGTTCAAAACCAGCTTCATCAAAAGCGAGGTACTAAGCAACTCAGTGAGACCCTGTCTCTAAATAAAATACAAAATGGGGCTGGGGATGTGACTCAGTGGCCAAGGGCCCCTGAATTCAATTCCTGGTATCCCCCCAAAATATCATCACATGTACTCCCCACCACCACCTTTGGAATTCAGTAGATGGACACGATACCTTTATATTT
Source organism: Glaucomys volans (assembly GCA_020662805.1). Taxonomy (NCBI): domain Eukaryota; kingdom Metazoa; phylum Chordata; class Mammalia; order Rodentia; family Sciuridae; genus Glaucomys; species Glaucomys volans. The sequence continues at coordinate 51,756 of JAJEJO010051004.1, read as the reverse complement.
ATTTATTTTTGGAGGTGCTGCGTGTTGAACTGAGGTCTCACACATGCTAGGCAAGCACTCTACCACTGAGCCACAACCCCAGCCCCTGGAATTTCTTGAAAAATTGGAGGGGTTTGGAGGATTTTACTGAATCTTTGATACAACAAGGTAATGTTTAGTTGTAAAAATGTAGGACTCTGAACCAATTGATGTTTAAATACAAGATGTACTTCTCTTTGATGGCAGTCAGAATTTCTTATTTGGACTAAGATGATGAAGACAGTTGTTCTTCTGTTGTCTCAGCATTTCTGGCTGGAATACAGAAATGCAAAGAGGTACAAAACTGCAGGCAAAATAACAGAGGAAGTACAGATGATGAAGCACATGCTTCTGCCTTAACCAGCAGGATGTATTTATCTCTGACTGGTTGTACCACGCTTTCCAGGACATAATAAAATCTAGCATAGAATAAGGGAGGAAGGGAAGACTACCAATTAGGTTCTACTTCCACTCTAGGTCTGTTTCTTTCCCTATGTTATTATATTTGTTCTTGTGAAGAGGAGGCAGGTATTATGATTCCTATTGGAAAATGAGAATCACTACCCAAACACACAGTGGCACCGGGGGAAAATGCTTGTTTTCCACCCACCTCCTTAGAGCGCTTGCAGGAGCATGGATAGGGAAACTTCCACAGTTCTATAGATCTGTTCTGTCCCAAACATGTCCTGACAAATACTACTAACCTCTTGAAATGCTCCTTGAAGAAAAGATCCTATGATCAAAAGGAGCACTGCATTTAAAAAATATATATTTTATTTTATTTGTTCTAGTTCTAGTTAGTTATACATGACAGTAGAATACATTTTGACACATCAAATATAAATGCAGTATAGCTTCTCATTCTTCTGGTTGTACATGATGTAGAATCACACAGGTCATGAAATCATATATGCACATAGGGTAATATGTCTAATTCTTTCTACTATCATTCCAACATCCATATCTGCTCCCCTCCATTCACTCCCCTCTGTCTAGTCCAAAATACCTCTATTCTTACCACCCTTATTGTGAATTAACATCTGCATATCAGAGAAAACATTTGGCCTTTTTGTTCTTTGGGATTGGCTTATTTTGATTAACATAATACTCTCCAGTTCCAGTCATTTACCGGCAAATGTCTTTAATTCTTCTTTAAGGTTGAGTAATATTCCATTGTATACATGTACCACAGTTTCTTTATCTATTCATCTGTTGTAGGGCACCCTGGTTGGTTCCATAGTTTAGCTTTTGTGAATTGAACTGCTATAAATATTGATGTGACTGCAACACTGTAGTGTGCTGATTTTAAGTCCCTTGGGTATGAACCTAGAAGTGGGATAGCTGGGTCAAATGGTGATTCCATTCCAAGTTTTCTGACATATCCATACTGCTTTCCATAGTGGTTGCACCAATTTGCAGTTCTAGCAGCAATGAACGAGTGTACCTTTTTCCCCACATCCTCACCAACATTTATTTGTTGCTTGTATTCTTGGTGATTGCCATTCTGACTGGAGTGAGATGAAATCTTAAGAATGGTTTTGATTTGCATTTCTCTGTTAGAGATGTTGAACAGTTTTTTATATATTTGTTGATCGATTGTATTTCTTCTGTGATGTGTCTGTTCAGTTCCTTTGCCCATTTATTGATTGAGTTTTTATTGTTTTGGTCTTGAGGTTTTTTTGAGTTCTTTATATATTCTGGAGATTAATGCTCTATCGGCAGTGTGCATGTAGTAAAGATTTTTTTCTCATGCTGTAGGATCTCTCTTCATGTTATTGATTTTTTTCCTTTGCTGTGAAGAAGCTTTTTAGTTTGAATCCATCCCATTTATTGATTCTTGATTTTACTTCTTGTGCCTTAGGAGTCTTGTTAAGGAAGTCAATTCTTAAGTCTACATTGTGGAGATTTGGGCCTACTTTTTCTTCTATTAGGCACAGGGTCTGTGTTCTGGTGCCTAAGTCTTTGATCCACTTTGAGTTGTTTTTTGTGCAGAATGAGAGATAAGAGTTTAATTTCATTTTGCTACATATGGATTTCCAGTTCTTTCAGCACCATTTTTTGAAGAGGCTGTCTTTTCTCCAATGTATGTTTTTGGCATCTTTGTCTAGTATGAGATAACTGTATTTATGTGGGTTTGTCTCTGTGTCTTCTATTCTGTACCATTGTTCTATGTATCCGTTTTGGTACTAATACCATCCCTTTTTTGTTACTATGGCTCTGTAGTATAGTTTAAGGTCTGGTACTGTGATGTTTCCTGCTTCATTTTTCTTGCTAAGGATTTCTTTGTCTCTTCTGGGTCTCTCATTTTTCTAAATGAATTTCATGATTAAGAGCACTGTGTTTTAAATCCCAAGCAAATTACTGGTTCTGAAAAATCTCATAGTAAAGGAATTTTAAAAACTTTTGCCCAAACTTAGTTTTCTTATAACATTTACTTACTTTTGGAACTGGTGTTCTGTGGAACACACCTTTGGAAACGCTGCTATTATGGCTTGAAATGGAAGCTCCTTGACCTTAGGGGAGTGATTTTCTATCAGTTATCTTCAGTGCCTGTCGTATAAGAGGGCTCGAAGTTTGTTAAATAAATGGCAAGTAGACACACAATTGACATCTCCATTCCAGCTACTCCAGCAGATCTACCTGGGATGAAGGGGCAGCACAATAACTGATGGTGTGAGGGTGAAGAACCCTTGTCCTTCAGTGTTGTGTCTAAGGACATTTATGCCATCTTCTTATCTTCTGAAATGTTTGAGCAACTTGATTTATCCTCACTTTGTGCTGGAGGATGATGGAATAAAAATGAGAAAGTAACCATTTACTAAGTATCTGAAAAAGACAATGGAAAGACACTTTTTAAATGTTTTTCATTTAATCTTCACATCAGCCTTAAAGTCAGTCTCATTGTCTCCATCCTTGGAGATGTTAACACAAGTTCAGAGACGTTAAAGAATTTGCCAGAGATCCATACCTGATAAACATGTCAGAATCTGCATCCGGGTTAGTCTGACTCCAAAACTGGTGTATGCTCTGCTCTACTCATACTGCCCCTAGGCAGGAAACTGAATTAGAAGGGATTCTACTAATACAACATTATATAATTTGAGACTTTTTTGTGATTTAAATATGTTGTATATATTAAATTGTAAGAGTTGGTAAAACAGAAGGAAGTCCACAATTACTTTCATCTTAGTAATGGGTTCTTCTATGATTTTTTTAAAAAACAAACAAAACAAAACAAATCAGTTGCTACAGTTCTAAAGCTTAGAGTTGTAAAATGTGGAAGTGCTTGGCCTGTGTGCATATTGCATTACTATGATGTTTTTGAAGATACAGTCACCACACTCATTCCTTAGTTAACTTCAGTTTTAAGCTGTCAAAAATAAGGGAAATTACTGAATTGTTTTGGAAAAACTGCCAGAACTGGCAGTCTCTGCTTAAAGGCCTTGGAGAAAATCATATTTTGGTCAATATGCATTTTTGTCTGATAGGCAATGTCTGAGGGTGTTTCTGGGGGTAATTATCCAGGGAAAATATAGGTCATAAAAACGAAGAAATGGGTAGACTCTTGTTCCTTCAAACCAATGGATCATTAGCAGAAGAAAGCCAGAAGAGTCAGCATACCTTAAATTTTAGGGGTTTCATGAACCAGTTAAGAGACCATTTAGAAACTTTTTAATATTTGTGAGATGAAAAGTTGCTACAGAATTAGAAAATGTAAATTTCCAAGTTGTTTCATTTCTCCAGATGATTCCTTTAGATATGTGACAGTTAATGATGATTATAAATGATATAAAACCAACAATAACTAATATTAATGAGCTCTTACAATGTGTTGGGTATTTACTAATCACTTGAGATGCTTAATATCTCATTTAAAACTTGGAGTTCTGGTTAACAGTGTTTGTCCTTCTGAATGGCAATTGTGACCAAAACTGGGAAGAAATTGCTCCCTTCAACAGGGCAAATGTCCTTCTTACTTACCTTATACCTAGCTGGCTGTACTCATATATGTTACTGTTATCTGGGTAGACATTTTAGATTTTCATACCTGCTCTAAATCTTAAGAGCTTACAGCCACTTCCCTCTATAACACATGGGATAACTGTGGTTACATTATCTTCCCATTCACAACCTGTGGCTTATAACTTTGTGCACTGTAAGAACAAAATATGCTTCTTAATTTATGAAAGCAAAATAGGGGCAGATGAATTTTCAGTCTTTAGGGAGACAGGATGTCAGCCAAGATTGCATAATTGGTCTGGTATCTCCCAGCAGCTCCATGATTTTGCAGGCACTGTGGCTCTCTCCTCCACTGGCAGCCACCAGTGTAAAGACTATTTACACTATTGCTATTCTGTTTCACATGAAATGATCCAGTTGTTACCAACTCTTTCTAAGTCTCCAGTTTGAATTTACCAAGAGAGGAGCACAACTGGTTGAACTTGTCACCATTTTATGTAGGAGGCCAGTATTGGACAGAGCATTTGAGTGAGGGTATTGCATAGACTATTGGCCAGGTAGAGTACCCATCCCTAGTCCAAGTAGTTGTAACCAGAGAGGTGAGTAAAATGGTATGAGACATGGTTGAGAAATCTCTTACAAGGGAAGTTGACTTAGCAGGTATGTTGTGACTATAAGATACTTTCGTTGGACTGTTTAGGATAAGTTTCTTGACACAATCATTATATCTAAAAAAGTTAAAATCAGACAATTTTAGCAGTTAATAATGATCAGCAGAGTTCTCTGTATAACCAGACTACACATAATCACTTATGTCTCCCTATAGAAGGACTTAAGTGGAATCATAATCATATAATCTGAACACAGATATTAGATATCAAAAGATTAACATATTGCTCATGTGAGGGACATACATAGCTCATGATAGGGATGGACCTGTCCACCAGGCCTGGGCTATGTGGGGTTCCTTAGCTTCAAACTCCTGCATCTTTCACATGTTACAGATAGCCTTACAAATGGTCTGGTTCACTGGGAAAATCTCCTTCAGGAGGTGGTTGATGAGACACTACCAGTGTTGGTCTCTATGATTTACCTTTTTCTATTCTTTTCTTTTTTCCATTGTGGTGCTGGGGATTAAGCTTGGGGCCTTCAGCATACTAGACAAGTGCTCTACCACTGAGCCACATCCCTAGCCATTATAACTTTTATGACCTGCCTTTTTCTAAAGATGGTGTATTGGTCAGGATTTTCCAGAGAAACAGAACCAAGAAGGCTATAGATGTGTGTGTGTGTTTGTGTGTGTGTGTGTGTGGTGTGTGTGTGATACACACATACACACACATACACATATATATTTTTATACACATATTTCTATATATATTATATATATATTAAAAAATTATTATAAAGAATTGGCTCACATTATGATGGAGGATAAAACCTCCTAACATCTGTGGTTGGCTAGCTGGAGACCCAGGAGAACCAGTGATGTAATTCCAATCTCCAAGGTGGCAGACTTGAGACCCAGGTGAACTAATGTTTCAGTTGAAGTCTGATAGGAGGAAAAACCTAGTGCCCCAGTTTTGAGATAGTCAGGCAGAAGGTCTCTGATATTCTGCCTTTTTGTTCTATGCAAGCTTTCGACTGATTGGATGAGGACCACCCACACTGGGAAGGGCAATTTGCTTTACTCAGTCTTTTGATTCAAATGATAATCTTATCCAGAAGTACCCTTTGGTAAAAATGTTTTACCAGATATCTGAGCAACTTAGTGCCTGGTCAACTTAATACACAAAATTAATCATTATAGATAGCATTTCATGTCTTTATTTTTAGCTATAGAATTGTTAGCTTCTTTTTAAGATAAAAATGAAGATTTTATTTTTATAACGTAAAAATAATATATGACCCTCATTGGCACTTCAACTAGTTCAATTCATCCCAGACAAATCTCTGGTTGTTTACTGTGTCATTGTGATTGTGGAATCTGAGGTATGGTAGTCTACATGCAAATTATTGTTCCTCAAGACTGTGACGTGACTATAGCCAAGACCAGCGTCGTAGGGTCTACTTGGGATGACAAAACCAATATGGAACTCTAGGACTGTGTGGAGTACAACCTGCCCTTGAAGTCAGGACCTGTTAACATTTTCTCACACCCAGTACTCTGGACAGGTGGTTCTCAAGGTGTAGTCTGGGAACACATGCAGAGGTCCTTACGACCCTTTAGGGGGTCCTCAGGTAAAAGTTAGTTTTATAACAATAGTAAGATGTCATTAGGCCTTTTCACTCTCATTATTTAAGGATTGCAGAGTGGAGGTTTTCCAGAGGCTGCATGATATGCATTATAAAAACAGAATGCATGCTGACACAAATGTGAGGTTTTAGTAGTCTTCTCTTTAGTCAGATAGTAAAGAGATTTACAAATACACAAATCAATGTCACAATTGCTACTATAATTTTTGTTTTGCAGGGGATGTAGCTCAGTGGTAGAGCACTTGCCAAGAATGTGAGAGGCCCTGTATTCAATCCTTAGTAATGGAAAAAAAGTTGCTATAAAATTTTTTATTTGTTTTGGGAAATGTTATTTTTCATGTAAATATTTTATTTACATTAAGATGCAATTTGGCTTATTATTGTTTTAGAAGTTAATAAATATGTGTTAAAATATTCTTATTTTTAATTTATAAAATTAAACACTTTGGAGTCTTGGTCAGTTAGGGGTCCTGAGACCAACATGTTTGAGAACTTATGTAACACAGTTTTAAAGAAAATATTGATATAATTTAAAAATTGGAAAAACCCTCTATTTATGCTATGTGATCCTAATTCTGTAAAAGCATAGACTACAGATGTATAGAAAAACAACTGGAAAGAAATACAGCAGTGTTAATCTTTGGTAGGACTGTGGATGATTTAAATCTGAAAATACTTGTTCTTTTTTTCAAAATTTCTACAATGAATGTGAATTATTTTATCATTGAAGTACAAAAAGACATTAGGTATTGATTAAACAATAACACATATTAATTCTGTGGCAATACTAATGTAGTAAAATGAGTTAGAGTAAATTAATTCAGATGTTTAGGATAAATTCCAACCCTACTTAACATAGGTCTTGACTAAATTTCGTCCTTTTTTAAGAAGAGGGTAAAAATCTTTATAACCCCAGGATGAACTTAATCATTTTTTTTCTTTAAGATCACTTTCAAATAATTTCACTGTAGAGAAAAGGACTGAAAATTAAATATGATGTCAGAACAAAGCAATAATGAGAATTATTAGGTAAGATTCTGGGAACCTGTATTCTGAGATTTCCTATATTGCAGTGAATTTAATTGTATTAATTATTATTAAATTGGCTCCATGAAATCTGCAGTTACATCAGAATTCCTCTCATGCGCTCTGTACTTCTTGTGGCCATGTCCTGAGTGGCTTTCATCCACCACATTCTTCTGCCATGATGTCCTGCTTCACCTAGAGCTCCCAGGAATGGAGCCGGCAGTCTGTGAACCAAGACCTCAAAACCATGATCATAAATAAACATTTCTTTCTTTAAAACTGTTCTTATCAAGTCATTTGGTCATTGCTGTAACTAACCTAACCATATGGTTCAGAAGCTTTTGGAGCTTTTTGGAATTTGTGGGAGGAATTTTGAAAAGTTTAGCAATGCAAGCTGAAAAACACTTCAAAATTCTATAAGTGGATCTTAATAGGCAATTCTGGTGGGAGTTCAGAAGACCAGAATTCTGACTGGGCTGTGGACAGTAAAGACTTGGCTCATGAGGTTTCAGAGAAGGAGGACTCTTCTGGACATTGGACTAGAGGCCATTCATATTATGTTCTAAGGAGTTGTCTACATTTTGACCATATTCTGAGATTTCTGTGAGGCAGAATTTAAAGGTGATGCACTTCTTAATCTGGTGGACAAAATTTCTAGGTAGCACAGCATTCGGGCATTGACATGGATTTTGCTGTTAGGTTTTAGCCAAGTTTATTGTGATAATCAGGAGCAGAAAGCAAAGCAGAAAGATTTGAAAAACTCACTGTTTGGCCAGAAAACTGTGAGTAAAACTGGGGCTAAGGAAGGTGTGGTTGTTGAAGCCTTCCTAGACACTAAAGAGATACTATTAAACATATAACCCAGAAACAATAGGAAAGATGGCTTGAGGGCATCTCAGGAATTGGCAAGACTATACTTATTTCAGACTCAAGGGTGTAAAAGTAAAAATTCTTTTGAGAAGAGATCATGGGGGCACCCTGCTTGCACAGGGGGGCCTGGAAAATTGTTTCACTATGCTCAGCAGCCCAGGCACTCAGAGGCTTCGTTAGCCATGATTCCAGGAGGCTGGATCACTGCTCGAGATGGTGGCAGATCTTGGCATCAGCCACATGGTGCTGGTCCTTCAGAATTGCAGGATGCTGAAATTAGGGGTTCATGGAGGCTTCTACCAAGATTTAAAGGAAGGTCTGAGAGGTCAGGCAAAGTTCCCCAGGGTCAGAGCCCCTGTAGGCACCCCTGAGAAGGTGATGCATGGAGAAGCTGCAGTAGGGACCCCTGAGATTAAGAAATGACAGTAATGTGGAAATTCTACCATGGAAAGTTGCAGGAATGAGCAGAGATAAGCCAACAGAGAGGCCATGTGGGCTGCAACCAGCAAAGTCATAGGGGAGAAGCAACACAAGTCCTTTGGAGAGAACAACATGATGCCATGTGCTCTGGATGCCAGCCATGGAGCTATACGACTTATTTATCCAGCTGGATTTTGGTCTTGGTTTGGTACCATCCCTTCCTTATTTCTTCCTTTTGGAATGGAAATGTTTACTCTGTGCCTTTATTTATTGCATATACGTAATTTGCTTTTGATTTTTACAGGGGTTCATGTTGAGAGTTTGCCCTGAGTCTTATTGGAGGCTTTGGACTTGGACTTTTGGGCAATTCTGAAACCATTAAGACTATGAGGACTTTGGAAATGGACTAAATGTATTTACATTGTGAGATGAGCATAAGCTCTTGGGGGTCAGGGACAGAATTTTATGATTTGGATATGAGGTGTCTCCCAAAAGCTCATGTGTGAGAAAATGCAGGAAAGTTTGGAAGTGAAATGATTGGGTGGTGAGAGCTTTAACCTAATCAGTGCATTAATCCTCTGATAGGAATTAACAGGGTGATAACTGTAGGCAGGTGGGTTGTGGCTGGAGGAGGCAGGTCCCTGGGTGCATGCTGTTTTATCCTTGTTGAGCAGAGTTCTCTCTCTCTCTGCTTCTATGTTGCTGTGTCTGAAGCCTCTTTCTTCCACCACACTCTTCCACTATGATGTCCTGTCTCACCCTTAGTACTGAGGAATGGAGTGAACTGTCTATGGATAGAGACCTCTGAGGTCCCAAGTGCCAAATAAGCTTTTCTAAAAATAAACCCCTTATGAATTTATGCACTCCTCTAGTCATTCAAAAATACTCACTGGCTGATTTCTGTTAACTAGTCAGTCTGTTCAGATGCTGTGATTACAAAGGTGAATAATCATGGTCCCTTTACTCAAGAAACTACCAGTTTGTGAGAGAGTTATACATGTAAAGTTTAGTCTGTCAAAAGGTGTAGTAGAGAGATCCAAGAGATATGCTACCACATAAAGTCTAGGAGTTAGTTATGTACTCATCCAGAATTTATTGAGTTCTAACTTTATGTAGAGAATAAGTGGTAGGGCACAAGTCAGGGCAAATAATTTTACCTTCTAGAAGCTTACAGTCTAGTAGGTGAGACAGTTAAGCACACACACATTCCCCAGACCAGCTATGATAATTTAAGGCAGTCCAAGATTAGGTGCCAGTTCCTTATTGCAAATAGAACCATGTTTTGAGGAGACACTTTCAAGGTGTTTCAGAGAAAAATTTCCTGTTTAGACAGGAATACTTTCAAAATGTAATTGTAAAGCATCTTTAATGAACCTTGAGAAGCAGATTGGACTACAGATCAGAGAGGAGGGAGAAAGTTCTTGAGGGTGGCAGGGGTTGGTCAAATAGTATCCACTTTGTATTCTTTGCAGACCCAGAGTCCTCTTTTTATAATAAATATTCCTTTTCTGAGATTAAATTCATGGCATAGCCTATCTACACACAATTTAAAACCTAAATTACATCAGACAAAATATAATGTCCTTACTATAATTTAAAGGAGAAAGAAAAGTGCAATAAAGATGTGTGTATTTTATACATAATGCTTGAGCATGACTATACAAGTAGCCAAAATGAAATAGTCAGATGCTTGCATCTACATACACTGACTAAGACAGGACTTAGAAGAAGCGAAATTAAAAGCCATGCTGAGTAAGTAGAGGAAAATGAAAGAGTAGAGGAAAATAAAAGAGCAGAGGTACATTGGACACTGGAATACAAAACTATTGCTAGGATAAATAATGGTAGACTGGATGTGTCTCTCTGTGATAAGAGAAGGAGGGAAATAGCCTTAATTGCAGTAGGGATATCATGTCAAGACAAATTATACATTATCAACATAAGAAAGTGAGGAAGCATGACATTCTTCCAAACTGACTGGACCTTATGTATGAGTATGTGTCAAAATAATTCCTGGTCTTATGTGGGATGGAGATGAGATAGAATGTTCCAGAAAACAAATTCTATCTTGAAACCACATGTTGAGGTATACATTCTTCCTTGAGTATCTAAAAGGACCAAAGTGACCATGTGCTTTGACAGATAACAGGAAATTGGAGATTAAAGGGAAAAAAAATAGCGGTGCAGGGGAAAATAGAGAAATTTTGTAGTAGATCTGTGAACTGTAAAATTGAAAAAATAGAAGAAGTCACATTGAAAAATAATAGGCAACTTCAAATAATTTCAAGTTATAATTTTCATAACATTTTTTACATCACAAAATGAAAATAGAATGATTAAATTATTAAAAATGTGATGAAAACTTTGCATTTTATGTATATCAGTAAATACTAATGGTGTCTCAAAGTTTCACTGAAAAATATTTTCCTCAGCTACAAATGTGATGATGCAAGTGTTTACTATTATTGCTCAAATGCAATCAGTGATGGTGTTTTCTATACTGGTGAACAGCTCCTGGCAAAGAATGAATAAGGGCCAAGTGCAATCTTCCCATGTTAAAAAGAAGTCATAGGTTTAAAGCATTTCAGGTTTATTAAATTATACAAAAATACATTTTTTTTACAGATAGAAAAGATTTACATACTAGGCTTAGATAAACAAATAGTTTTCTTTACCTACATGAAATTATGGTAGGGTATTTGAAAGTCATGCAGGATGTGAACCAAATCTTCCTTGTTTGTTACTTCCCTATGTACTGCAGGACATTTAGCAGCCCCACCCCTTGCCAGTACACATCAACTTCACTTGCAATCATTGTGACAGCCAAATATGTCCATAAAAGTTGCCAAAATGCCTCCACGAGAGTCCCATCTCTATTATGAAATCCCATTACTATACAGCAATGAAAAAGGTATGGGCGAAGTTCACTGTAAAAGTAACACATTATGGTGGATTTAAAAGAAAAATATGTTCTTCTGTTGGGTAGAGCCAACAGATATAAACAAATACAGATGCAGATTTTGTTTAAAAAGTATTGAGGATCTGTTGGGACATTCTGATGTCTTATCCTAAAATTCTCACCCTTATAGTTTCTTATGTTAATTTTATACCATAATAGCTATCAAAAGTAACACACTTCTTGGGTTAAAAAAAAACAGTGAGTTTGTAAGTTGTACTGGCTCATTACTAGATGCTTAAGCAACATTCAAATCTCAGTTATCTGCCATGGGCATTTGTGATAACATCAACTGTGGGGAATGTTCATCTAGGAATGGTGTTCCTGGAATATCATGTTTGTTTCTCACATCAAATAGATGCTTATTGGTCAGATAACAAAGGGAATAATAATATGGTTTCTGTCAAATTTTTTTTGTTTGTGAAATTTTGCTGTTTTCTAATGATGTGAATCTTTAAATCTTGTATAAATTATAAAAGAATGAAGAAAATGCCTGATATTTTTGAGGGTATATCTGACCACATTTGCACCCATGATTTCTGAAGGATTTGGCTCATTTTCTCTTTTAGTGTCAGATTTCTTACTGTCTGCAGACTGTAGTAGTTTATGGAAACTTGGTTTAAAAGTTTCAGTACTTTTCAAAAAGTATTGCATAGAGTGCCCTCTTTTATTCGTGGAGACATATATTATTTTCATAGCCAAGTAAATACCAATTGCTCTTTCCCACAGAGTTGGCACTTTTTTTTTTTTTTTTTTTTTAATCCCATGCACAAGAAATCGGGTACTCGGTAATTTCAGAGTGATTTTGGTGATTATCTGGTGAATATCTGGTGATTTCAAGATAGGGATGTGTCTTATTTATTTTGTTCTCAGTATACATTATAGTGTCCAGCTAATATGCATTCAATAAAGGTCTTTGATTGAATGAAAGAACAAATAAATGTGTAGATTGGAGGTCACTGTGTTTTGATTTTTCCTGGTGTATTCTCACGGTTCAGTCTTCCCCTGAGGATCCTTCTGGCCAGTAGAGGGAGGCCAAGATCCACCTTAGGATCAGAGATCCAATTGGGAAGATCGGGAAATTTATAACTATAGAAATATGAGAGTCGAAAAAGGAAACAGATGAATTCGAAATGGCCAAGAGGTCAATTTATGTATATCAATAAAAGATAACTTTTAGAGTGCTACTAATCTTTTTTATTTTTCTTTTCTTTCTTTCTTTTTTTTTTTTTTTAAAACCTGGTAGCACACTTTCTCAGTCTCTTGCCTGGCATGTTCTTTGTACACATCCTTCTTTTCTTTTGTCAGAACAGCTTTCCTTGCTCCTTAGTTCACAAGACAGTCAGAAGCAATACCCTCTGAGACCTGAGCAAGTGCAGATCTTAACCTGGTGCTAAACCCAGCCATGCTTTGGAGAATTTTCCTCGTAGTGTTTTTTTAAAAAATTAATTTAATTCAATTTTTAAAACATTTAAAAAACTTGTTCTAATTAATTATACATGATAATAGAATGCATTTATGCATTTTGATAAATCATACAAAAATGGAGTGTAATTTCTCATTTTTCTGATTGTACATATTGTAGGATCACATCAGTCATGCAGTCATACATGTACATGAGGTAATAATGTCTGTTTCACTCTACTGTCCTTACTACCCCCATACCCCTTCCCCTCCTTTCACTCCCCTCTATCTAATATAAAGTGCCTCTATTCTTCCCTATTCCCCACCCTTATTGTGAATTAGCATCCCTATATCAGAGAAAACATTTGGCCTTTGGTGTTTTGGGTTTGGTTTATTTCTCTTAGCATGATATTCTCTAGTTCCATCCATTTACTGGCAAGTGCCATAATTTTATTCTTCTTTAAAGCTGAGTAATATTCCATAGCATATATATATACACACAAAAGTGGTATATAAAATCCATTCATCAGTTGAAGGACACGTAGCATAGGTTGGTTCCATAGTTTACCTATTGTGATTGAGCTGCTGTAAACATTGATGTGTCTGCATCACTGTACTATACAGAGTGCGACTAATCTTGGCACCATGTGAATAATGTATTAGAGGAAAATACCCATTTTTGTTTTTGAAATATGGAACTATCAAAAAGTTTAAAGAAGAAAATAAAGATTGCCCAGAACTAACTTTCACTCAAATTGGCTGCACCTACTTTTCTTTTTAGATACATAAGACATAAGTTCCTCAAGGAATGGGATTTTTATATTATTAACTGAATTATTTTAAGTATTTATTAGAATAGTACCTACACACATTGGCACTAAACTGTTGAATTAATGAACCGAACATTAAAATTATGCTGTATGTAATAGTTTGTATAATTATCTTAAATTATCATTCTATCACAAGTATTGTTCTGTTGAATTTTTAACATATATTCATTTTATTAATTATATAGTTAACTTTATCTTTTCAATAAAATGTTCATTGTATTTTTTGATTGAAAATATTAATTAGTGGGCTTTACCCCTAGAGATTTTTAAAAAATTGATCTGGAATGGGATTTGAGCATAGATGTATTGTAAAGTTTGTTAGGAACTTTTAACATACAGTAGGGCTGGGAAGCACTGCTGTAAGCTACATAGCCAAATTACTTTCCAAGAAGGTTGTACTATTCACAGTAGAATTAGTTACATATAATACAGAGCTATTTTTTTATCAAAACTCATCATTATGGTTGCAGGTGATCTGAGTATTCAAAGTGTTGTCTCCAGGTTTTGCAGTTTTGTCCCCACTTGGAGATTATGAGAAATGCAGAATCTCTGGTTCTTTCTCAGCCTCACTGGATCAGGACCTAAATTTTAACAAGATATTCTGATGATTTGAACACATGCTAAAATTTGAGAAGAACTATGTATATCCTTTTATTAGAACTTATAAAAGTTTACCTTTTAAGGTAGAATTTCCTCTTCAGAGTTTATTGTTCACTTCTAGCTTTTTACAAAAGTTGTTCATTCCTAGCCTTTGTCTGTTTTAAAGTAAGAACGATTTTTCAAATGTGCAAAAATATGAAAAAACCAGTAGAGTTGAAACAGGACATGAATGAACTATGAAATAGAGACCTATTGGCATTGAAATTGAAGTCTATTTAGAAACAGATGATACAAAAAAGAGTGGGGGAAATGTTCTAAACAAAGGAAGAACATTTAGGTCAATTTTCTTTTAGGACTTTTCTATTAATCAAATACCCAGTTGTCCATTCTTTTGATACATTTTTCTGATTGATTTTACATATCATACTGTACTTAGTGCTGTGAGTCTATGTGACCATAAAGAAGTCTATTTATTCATCTTGGAAGCTTAAATTTGTATGATATGGTTATATGCATGCAAAGTTAACTAATGATAAAAATTTTACTGATTATGGTTGATTGAGTACTAATTGGATTACTCAGATCTTAGAGTCATCTAGACATTAGGCAATGAGTAGTGGAAGGAATGGAACCTCCCACCATTGAGTGCTTATAATGTATGTTTTATCTTATTTAATTACTGTAAAATCCCTATAATATAGTTAGGAATTTTGGATCATAAACCATGAGAAGAGTTGAATGATTACTATGGCTGATAAAATTTTTTTTTAGGGAAAAGGACATCTCCTTACAGATTTCCAATTAATAATATAGAAGGGATGAGGGAAATAGAAAATCACTGTTAGAATATAACAGTTTTCATTGCTATAAGCAAGATTTATGGATGAATACTACAACTAATGGTCAGAATTTCAAGGAGAAAGAATATATTTGCATAACATAAAAGTATCTTCCTGAAATATTTATTAATTCCAAACAAAAAATAGTATATATTAGAGAAGCCTGGCAGATACCACTATAGCATCACTGTAATAAGACATATTAATTTTATTTGCCCCTGAATGATGTACTGAGAAGGGCATATTACTTCTGGGGCATCCTCAAAATCTACAACCTTAAATTAATTAGAATATATCAGAAGAGCCTAAACTGAGGGATGGTCTACAAAATGACTGATCAATATTCTTCAAAAGTATCAAGGTCATTAAAGAAATGGGAGACCAGGAACTGTTATCAATTGGAGGAGACTAAAGACACATAGCAGTTAAGTGAAATGTGGGATCCTGGAACAGAAAACAATAGTGGAAAAGCTGGAAAAAGTCTGAATGAAGTCTGTAATTTAGCTAATGGTACTAATGTTAATTTCTTAGTTTCAATAACTGCACTATGTGTAAAATGTTAATATTGCAGGGAACTGGTTGGAGAACATTTGGAGACTCTCTGTATTGTCTTTTTAATGCTTCTAAAATTTTTCCAAATAATCAAACATGTAAAACTATGCTATAATATAAAAAGTTTTACTATGCCTGTTCATCTTGATTCAGTTCTTAGCACGACTGCAACCCTAACCATCTCCATGAAAAAGGAATTAAAATGTAAATGTAATTACGACTTTGTTTTGTAAAAAGTGATAGTTTCATTACATAACACAGAAACAGCTTTGGCTGTAAACTGCCACACCTTACGGTCAGGTCTGCAAAGCATTGTTCTTATGAGATGAAAATTAAATTATCTGTAGAATCTTTTTTTTGGTTCTTTTTAGTTACACATGACATTAGAATTATTTTGACGTATTATTAAACATGGAATATAACTTCCTGTTCTTGTGGTTGTATATGATGTGGAGTTATACTGGTCATGTACTCACATATGAACATAGGAAAGTTATTTCTGATTCATTCTACTGTCTTTCCTATTCCCATCTCTCATCCCTTCCCTTCATCCCCTTTGTCTAATCCAATGAACTTCTATTCTTCCCTCTCCCCTTTTTGTAGACTCCTTCTTGACATCTTCTGTAGAATCTTCCTGAAATTTCTCTTCATAACTTAATAGAGTTTCATCTTAGACTTTTCATGTAGTCTAACTTGCCTATTTTCACTTTGTAATTAATGAACAGAATAGAAATTATTATCTATTGATTTATACTTTGCAAGGCAGTTTAAAATTCATATCTCATTTTATCCCTACACAATAATTATTATTACCATCAATGTTTTTCAGATTTCAAAATACAGGCTCTAAGATGCCAAGTTGTCTGAAGATACAGAGCAAGTTATTTACTGGCACTACGTCTTGAAATTTCCTGCACTTTTTGAAAATGAAAGCAGAAAGTAAAATTCTTTTGCCTTTGTAGGCCAAAAACCAGAGTAATACTTATAATGCAATAAATAATAGTAACAGCCAGGCTTTACGCTAGTCTTAACAATATGCTAGAGAGTTTGCCAAGTATTTTCAAAATAGCCAATCTAACATAATGTTCTTTTATAATTTTTCCAGGGCGTCAAAGCAGACATGAGAGGATTGACATCTGATGTATGGGATGGGAAGAAGAGGGAAGCATAAAGGTTTGTGATGATTATGAGCTTTGGTAATGTGGAATGTGGTGCAATTAACAAAAATAGTGTCCAGAAAGAGTAACATGAGGGAAGATTGTTTTATTTTTGAATTTGTCATGTGTATACTACTAACTCTGTACTAAGTCCTTGTTCTTTAAAACACTTAGAACAATTTGTCAGGATTAAAAAAATGTTAAATGTGCTTACTCTTGTAATGATTTCTAAACTGAGATTTGATCAGAAATGAGACTATATGTTCATAACTTGGAGCAGACTTATCCAGTAACTATTTACTTGCTGCTGTGTAAAAACTTCCCTAAGCAAGTTTCTGATGATTTAATTGGCCTAACTAGCTTAAGTTAGTCTGGTGAGACATTCCTTTGAAAGCAAATGTGACCACAATTATAGCATGTGGGGCAGACAAGGTGTGGAGGGAGTAAATGATTGATAATTAACTGGGTGAAGCTTGCTGACACAAAGTCTGGTTTGAGTAGTGGTAACTGTGTGGGTGCCTATCATAGTAAATGGGTTTTGCTTATCTGTATCCCCACAACTACATCCTTTGGAGTGGAAGAGGGTGAGAAGAGACATTACATTAATGCACAGTCTTACATCAGCTGATCAAACACATACACGGAATAGTCTCTTCAGTCTGAACACTGTCTTCAACTCACAGAGTCTTCAGGGACATAGGCATACTTATCCTACTGGTCTCTTACAGATAAGAGATCCACTATTTTCATGAAAATAATAAGTCTGTATTTATTTATTAATTACTCTATATTTGTAGGAGAAAAACTTTGAATTAAGTCTTTTCCATAACTGCTAAATTCTTTCAGTCTAGTGCCTCATGGATTCTTTTATTTATTTAATTTTGATTCATTGAACACAAATGGAGTACAGCTATTGTTTCTCTGGTTGGACACAAAGTAGAGTCACACCATCTGTGCATTCATACATGTACACAGGGCAATGATGTCTGTCACACATTCTGTTCCTCATGGATTCTTATTCCAGATTTTCAGACTAAGTTGTCATTTCCATCTCATTCCCCACTGGCTGGGGTTGATCAAAGGGGCCTTATCCTGTGGATGAGTGATTGGAGCTGGTCAGATCTTTCACACTGTTGGAATAGACCTCTTCTTATCCTGTCTCCAATTTGATTGTATTCCTAAAAGCTCTTCCATTCCCTTCCTTCTCTTACTAAATGACCCCCTCTTACCCTGGGTACTTATAATGTCTTAGCAATGGGGAGGGACAAAGGGAAAAACCACCAAATTATTGTGTAATATTACAGAGATAATGTAACAAAAACAGCATTCCATTGGCATCAAAATAGACACGAAGACCAATGGAATAGAATATTACAGAGACAAACCCACATAGATATGATCTTCTGATACTTGATAAAGAGGCCAAAAACAAATGTTGGAGAAAAGATAGCTTTCTTTTTTTAAACCAATGGTGCAAGGAAAATGAATATCCATACATAAGAGAATGAAATTAGATCCCTATTTCTAACCTTGCACAAAATCAAATCAGAGGGGATCAAAGACTTAGGAATTAAGTCAGAAACAGCTAAAAGAAAACATAAGGCTCTAACTCCATCATATTGGTGCAGGCACTGATTTCCTTAATAATACTCCTAAAGCTCAAGAAATAAAACCAAGAATCAACAAATGGGATGGTATCAAATTAAAAAGCTTTTTCTGTATAGTAAAGGAAACAAGAATGCGAAGACAGAGTCTACAGAACAGGAAGAAATCATTGCCAGTTACTCTTCTGATAGGGCATTAATGTGTGGAATATATAAAGAACTCAAAGAGCTTAACATTGAAAAAATCTCCAAATGACCCAATTAATAAATAGACAATAGAAGTGAGCAGGTATTTCTCAAAAGAGGAAACACAAATGGCCAACAAATAAATGAAAAAACGTTCAACATCTCTAGCAGTCAGGGAAATACACACCAAAACTACCTTGAGATTTCATCTCACTCTATTCATAATAGTGATTATTAAGAATGCAAATACTAATAAATGCTGGTGAGGATGTGGGGAAAAAGATACACTCTTACATTGTTGGTGGGACTGCAAATTTGGTCACCCACTCTGGAAAACAGTTGGAGATTACTCAAAAAATTGGGAATGGAACTCTTCAGTATTTATCCAAAAGAACTAAAATAAGCATACTATAGTGATACAGTTGCATCAATGTTTATAGCAGCACAATTCACATTAGCCAAGTTATGGAGCAAACCTAGGTGACCTTCAACAGAGGAATGAATTAAGAAAACACAGTATACATACACAATGTAATTTTACTCATCCATAAAGAAAAATGAAATTATGCTTTTGCAGATAAATGGATGGAACTGGAGAACATCATACTGAGTGAAATAAGCCAGTCTCAGAAAATCAAGGGTTGAATGTTTTCTCTCATATGCAGAAGTTTGAGCAAATACGGGAAAAAGTGGAGGGTGGTGGATCAGATACCATAAAGATAGAGGGAAGATCAGTGAATAAAAGGTGACTGAGAGAGGAGGGAGGAGAGGCAGGAAAAGGGAGAAAATGAGGAATTAATTTGACAAAATTATGCTATATGCATGTATATTTATACATGTATATGTATGACAGCGAATTCCACCTTTATGTCTATCTATAAAGCACCAATCAAAAATAAATAAACAAATGAAAGGGACAACAGGATGGTAGAGGAAAGAGAACAGGGAAAGTGGGGAGGGAAGGGAAAGTAGGGGGATAAAGACTAAATGGAGTAAATCAATTTCTGTGCATGTATGATTTTATCAAAATAAACCTATTATGTATACCTATAGTGCACTGATAAAAGAAAAATATGTAGGGTGATAGTAAAAGTCCTTAGCAATATATATTGACATTTAGAAGGGGCTGTACTCAAGAGTACTGAGGATATAATTCACAACATAAAACATGTTCATAAAACCAGGGTGGTTATCCATCTGGAAAGACAATGAGGAGGGCGTACAAATATCTGCAAAGAAAGTGAGCTCATATGTGTTAACTTCCTTCCATAATTTCTCATTTTGTTTTATTCTTAGTTGAATAGGGACACTGAAATGCACTAGCAGTCTCTTTAAAATATAAACCCTTTAATAAAATAGTGTACTCTTTTAAAAATGTTTAGTAGATTCTAGTTGGGACACAAGTATACTACTTATTGAGGTTTGTTTACATACAATGTCTTCTTGAGGCTATACATTTAAAGGAACTTTAATTCAAGCTAGTGGTTATTTTTTTTATTTCATTCAAGAGAATAATTATTGCAATCATCTATATATTGGTCTAAAATCTATCATTCACCCACTTCATACTGGGTGACTTCATAGTTACCCATTTTAGTTTTGCAAATTTAAAGTTTTAATCATATGAACAATTAAAGGTTCAACTTGTATATTCTTAGTACCACTGAATGTGGCTTCTTAAATCTTAGATTTCTACTGCTCAGGTCTGCCACTAATTCACTGAGAAAATGTCTATGGCCATTATACTGTGACTTTTTTTCTGGCTCATGAGAATCTTCTGACTTAAGGGACACTTAAACTGTTGAAGGAGTTAGAGAATTTGGTTTCCTTCTTTCTGAGTCACTCCCATAGTACTATATGTGTCACCTACTTTTTTACTTTGCTCATATACTCTCCTAAATGTCATCCTTAGTCATCCTCCTTCCTGATTACTTGGAGTCCTTATTACTAGGGTTTATGGATTGCTATGATTTGAGACTTAATTTGTTTCCAGTAGATTTTTGTCTCCCTGTATTGCTTTCTTGTGTTTGGATCTAGCTGGTTTACTACTCTTACAGCTTTTCTGTCTCAGGGCCACTAGGGGGAGGTGATTTCTAGCAAATCATACCAATTTGCAAACATTATAGATTAAAATTTCAAATATTAACTATTGATTTTTTTTGTGTGTACTTTTTCTTTGGTACTGGGATTGAATACAGGGGCTCTTTACCATTGAGTATATCCCAAGTCTTTTTTTTTTTGTAATTTTGAGACATGGTCTTGCTAAGTTGCTGAGGATGGCCTGGAATTTTTGATCCCCCTGCCTTAGCCTCCCAAGTCTCTGAGATTACAGGTGTGAGCCACCATGCCTGACTTACTTGTGTGTGTACTATGAAATATTGATAGATTTAATTTTTTAAAAAATAATTTTTGTATGTACATAAAAATTATACTTTTGGATTTAATACATTATTGGAATTAATTTCATGTGGCCACTAAAAATTTAAACCTACATGATGCTTACATTACATTTCTATTGGATAGTACTTCTCTAGACTTGGGTATCCATCAACTTGTCAAGGTTTTCATGGCCAATTTAAATTAAAATTCAATTTTCCAAAGATATTTTACATTTCCACATAAAATACTCTCAGCATATACTATTTTCCTTTGTTTAGTACTGCAAGCAAAATTTATCACTTTAGAAAAAGAACGTGTTTTTACAACCTCATTGCCTTCTAGTGAGGACATAAATAGGATTATTGCAAAAATAAAACAAATGCAGAGGAAGGAAGGGAAAATTGAATGGCTCTAACTGAATAAAGGTAAGGAGGCAGAGACAAATGTATTATGAATCTAAACAAATTTAAGCTTAAGCTTCATGTTTCTTCAATTGTATTGGCTCCTTTCATGGTTCTAAGATCATGTTAGCAATGGGTTCACAGATCCTACATTTTGTAGCTTTTGAAAAAGTAAGATACCTTTCCCACAACTACTCATGACCTCCATCTCTTTCCAATATAACGTAGCTTTTGCCATACTTTGTCTAGTGGCAAATTGCGTTGGTATGATCATAGGTATTTTTGGGATCCACCTAAGAAAGTTCGAATTGGAGACATCTTTAGTTTGAGTTTAGTGGATTGAATTTATGTGCTTGGTGAATAGTTTCTGCCATTCCATTATTAAAAATAGCTCTCAGGAATGCACCAATAACTCCCCAGTGTTTCAAAGAACCAAGTATTGGAACACCAGAATTAAAGTCCAGAGTTGATAGCACAGTTGTGTCTTATGGTGCTTATATAGCAGAAGTATGTGGTGAATGGAAGAAAAAAAAGGTTTATAATATTTGAAGTCAGGACCTAGTCTTTGGAAAATTCTGCCAATTATCAGATAGTACAATTGGAAACAGTAGTTTCAGTTTTCATTGATGCTCCATTTAATAGGAAAATCTCTTCTGTTAGGAATATATTTGATATTGCAGCAATATAATTACACATCTACTGAAGTTCTTTTCTTTTTTGGTGGGAATTGAATGAAATAGATTTTATTGGAATTACTATGTTTATAGGGCTCATACCTATAATATATATAGTATACAAAGAAAATGTCTACGTGTGAAGCCACATATACACACAATAGATCACCATGTGATTTTTCAATATATATAACCCAGAAGAGAATAAAAATAAGTAGATATGACATTGCTCAAAGTTGTTCTCAAAGCTTGATCTGAAGATCCCTGGAGGGTCTTTGAGATCCTTTTAGATGTGTCAGCAAGGTAAAACTATTTTTGTAATAACATCAACATTTTATTTTCCTTTTTTATTCTTTTGTCAAAAATGAAAATTTCCATCACCTACATATGAGATGTTGTGACAAATAAAAAGCAAATGCAAAAGTGTATATGAAAATCCTGCTAAATTTTAATGTGTCAAACATGAAAGGGATTTAGAAACTAAAACTACTCTTCTCACTATATATTATTAATTCAACTAAACATCTTACAAATTTTTTAATAATGTAGTTATTTTTAATTTAAAATCATGTTACTTCACTGGGTGGCACATGCCTGTAGTCTCAGTGGTTCAGGAGGCTGAGGCATGACGATTCTGAGTTCAAAGCCAGCCTCAGAAAATTAGCAAGGCCCTCCAAACTTTGCGAGACCCTGTCTCTAAATAAATATAAAAAGGGCTGGAGTTGTGACTCAGTGGATAAATGCTCCTGGGTTGCCAAAAAAAAAAGCATGTTACTTATATTAACATGTAATTTATGTATTCTTGTTGTTTTAAGATGAATTCATAGGTATTTTTAATTTTGTAGTTTTAATTTCTACCATAAAATTATTTGTAATAATGAGTCACCTGATAATTTCATTAGGTCCTTATTTAATTTTGTTGAAAACTCACTGCCTGTGTTGCAAAATCTACCCATTCTCATTCTAATACCATCACGAATATTTCAGATTTGTCATGGGTTTTGTGTCCTAGAGTTTTTCTATCCTGGAAAAATTTTCCACAGTCAGATCAGTGAAAGATGAGACATAGGTTTCTTTTAAGGTGGAGAAAAAAATGACTATGAAGGAAGAGGAGGAAAAGGAGTACAAGTTTTTAGGAAGATATTTCTTTGGAAAGTACATATGTGGAAGTTGAGAATGGAGACTGAGCCCTTAAAACTGTCAGCCTGCAGCCCTTGGAAAGTCTTGATTCCCCTATGAGTAGCATACCCCAGTTGGAAGACACTTGGTTTGGGTGGTCTAGATGGGAATCACACATCTAAGCAAATAAGGACAGTAGGTTCCTGCTGTCTTGGAGATATGAATATAAGAGTTTAGGGAGGAAGTTGTGGAACTGGAAGGACAGATAGCCTCAATTGGTTTGAAGGATATTGGAAATAAAATGAATTTCTATATTGGTTTGGAGCTTGCAAAACATCTACATGTATTATCTATTTTGATCATATTAACTTTATGAAATATATATGAAAGGGACTTTTGCCTGCATTTTACAGATGAGATAAATGTCTCAGAATTTCTTTGATAGGAATTTCTTTTTCTAGGAAGTTTTCTCATGACACTTTTAAGTAGAAGCACTAATGGCAAAATATTTGCAGAAGATTAAATCCTAATTTACTCTCATTTGGCCTTGGAAAAACTTGCTAATTCATATATATACATATATATATGGATTCATATATATATATATATTATTCAGATTCTACAAATCTGAAACACCGTGGATAATATAACTTTAACATCAGTAAAACTTTACCTGAAAAACTTGCTGTGGAATATATTTCATGGGTATATATTTAAGTTTGTTCCATATTGATGAGGCCAAATACATAGTGAGAAGTGTAATTAGGGTTAATCCATTCTCTTCCATTTCAGGGGCTCTGCTATTGTTTATTGACCTCACTCATTCCCTTCCAATCTGGATGAACTGCAATGGTCTGGGTTATACAAAGCAGATCTACCTGTTAGGTGGATGAAGCAAGAGTATTACATTGGTCTGCTTTAGTGATTACTTTTGTCAATGCCATTTCCCATTCAGATATATCAAAAGTAAACATTAAATGCTGTGATCATTAGCTTTGGCTGTATTGAAAATTAAATTTGTGTCTCTTATGGGACAGTGGATCCTGAGGTAGTTGTGAGGAGACTAGAATTTGTCCTCACATTGTTGAGTGTCCTCCCTTTTGACAGAAGTGCTGTCTACTCCAAAGAAAGTCCCAGACATAGAATGTCACTTAAGTGTCCTAGGGTAGCCCAGTTTCTGAAGGCATCCAACTATCTTCTTTTCTCAAAGAGTAAGTTTTCAAAATATATTTTAATAGATATATCATCCAGATTTGAAGTGATAAAAGGTAATATTTGAAAGACAAGTCCATTTAATTATTCTTTTTCAGAAGGAATGTATTCTTTGTATTTAATATATTTTTTGAACTGTCAAGGAAGTTTTCAGGTAAACTGAGAATTTCTTCAGAGACCCTCCACTGTGTCTCAGTCTAGTCCACAATATGATCAATGAAAAAGATTCACATGTATCACCAAATTTGAGGATGTTCAGTTGAAAAACTTTGAAACAGCTTAATGAATTCCTGGAAGAAAACAAAATACTTCTTAAGTATAAATGAAAGCATACAGAATTTAGACATTTTTATTTGAGATCAAATTTCTCTTCCAGAAATATGAGTGTCAATATCAAGTCATTCTTATGTTATCTAAGGATATTTGGTACTCTGAATATCCCCACGTTAAACATTTCTTTGCTAGTTGGTGCTGGAAAAGCTGATTATTATTATCTTTTTGTGGTGCTGGGGATTGAACTCAGGGCCTTATGCTTGCAAGACAAGCACTCTACCAACTGAACTACATCCCCAAACCCCAGAAAAAGCTTATTTTTGCAAGTCATTTCCCAAGTCTTATCTGAGGGGAATGCATCTAGGTTTATCTATTGCGCTAACTCTGGTCTATTACCAGTGGCTGCTTTTGATACTGTATTTGGAAGTTCTGAGTCTCATCCAACCAGTGAGTTGAAAAGCAATCATTATGAACTGAAGTGTGTCTGGTATGGGCTTGTGTGTGTGTGTGTGTGTGTGTGTGTATGTGTGTGTGTGAATGTGTGTGAGGGGATAAGGGGGAAGGCAAGAAAAAAAGGAGCACAATCTCCGTCCAAATATTTCTGGCTCTAACCTAACATGGGAAATATAGTATGTCAGCAATTACATGCCTTATTTTAGAGTTAATACCATAGTGTTGGTAGCCCAGTAAAAACAGTCCTTCACATTGCCTGAACCAATTGTGAGTAAAGAGGAATGGTGATTTTATTAAGATCTGCATTCATCCAGCAGCTAGGGAACCTGGGGCAGGAGGATCACAAATTCAAAGCCAGCCTCAGCAATTTAACGAGGCCTGAAGCAACTTAGCAAGACCCTATCTCAAAATAAAATATTAAAAAAAGGGCTGGAGATGTGGTTCAGTGATTAAGCACCCCTGGGTTCCATCTCTGGTACCAAAAAAAACAAAACAAAACAAAACAAAATTCTCATTTGTCAAAAAAGACAAAGAACTTGTCTCCCATTCTGTAAATGACTTTCATGGCTCAGGACATTTTCCAAAACGGGAGAACTTACTGTTTGGTGATTCTGTGGTGGTTTCTTCGGTAGTTTGTGTGCCCCTTCTGATGCCTGCAGGGGTCGTCACTTCAAACTCATCATCATCTGTGCCATTAGGAGTTGGAAGGTGGCCTGCTGGGGTTCCCTGGTTGGCAGGATTTACTCCTGTTTGGCCTGCAGGAAGGACTCCATCCTGGGCATCTGGATTAGCTCCTGCCTGATTGGTGAGCTGATTGCCTCCCGGAAACAAGGGATGGATAAGAAGGCCTGTGAAAATTTGTGGGGCCAATGGCTAGAATGAGGAAAAGAAACAGAAAACAAAGTCAAAAGGAACACATTTTATGACTGGTCAACCAGCCTTTCTCTTCTGAGGGCAGCAAGTTGTAGGTAGGAAAGACAGGGCAAAGTCAGAGAAAGAAACAAAGATTTGGCATTCCTCAGAGGAGATGCTTCCCTTGCCAGAGCCAAGCCTGATGCTGGTTTCATTATTGGGATTCTTTGTGCTCTATTTTCCTCAGAAAGGGAAAACCAGAATCAAACCAGTCATGGGAAGAGGAAAATCACATGCTTTGTTATTATCAGATTGTGGCTCTGGAGGTAATACTAAGGAAGAAAATTCATGCAATAGTAATGGGTTATAACTCTGTCATTGACCTAGAAAATAGCCTTTCTTTTGCCAATAAAAGTATTTTTTAAAAAGTAATTTAGGAAACTAAAAATAAATGTAAAAATTAGTTCAGGTAGGTTCACCAAACATCATGGTCATCCTTTTAAGGTTCTTTCAATGCATTTTTCAAAGGCATTAGAATATTTAATCAGAAATATTTGTCTTGGAAATTCAGCTGCTAGTGTGTTTTTTGAGGTTAGTGAAGAATCTCCTCTCCTGATGTTTTCCACTGTTAAAGAGATTCTGATTGAGTGAGTTTCTGGCAGGACTCAGCAATCTGCATCTTAAACTGATTCTCAAAGTCATCCAGAGTTGGTGGGCCAAGATTGGAGTTTGGGAAACACTGTCTTACATTTAGTAGCTGCTGAAATCAAAATTAGACTTACACCAGATGAGACAGGAGTAGAGTGCACTAGAAAAGCTTTTAAATTGAGAATTATGACAACCACTGCTTTGAAATAAGAAAAGTAGGTGACAATCATCTTTAAAAAAAAAATGGAATAGATTATAAGTTACCATGGTACATTCAATACAGTAAGGGAAATTTTATGTGTATGTGTGTGTGTGTTTTGAGTGGCATAAAAACACAATTTTGTAACTATGAGTTGAACCAAAAATGTTTGAAAGTCATTAGAATATTAGAAAAGTGGCTTTGGATTTGGACGTAGTCTTTTTTTTTTTTTCCTTTTCTTTTGTTGTCTTTTAGACCGAAATTACTTAAGCTCCCTGAGCCTCAATTTCTTTTATTTGTACAGCTGTGTCCAAGGTCATGACTTTGTAGTTTGGTGAGAGTTAAAGGCCATATATGTAAGAGGTCCACTTAAGTGCTTGCCATGTAAGAAGGTCCAATAGGTAGATATGGATGTCCACGTATCAGTGTTGGAAAAATAAGACACTAGTCCCATTACTTGATTATTGTTTATGGGAAAAAACAGCAAATCTCTACCTTTTTCATAATAGAAAAACTATTTAAAAATTGTGTTCTCAGATATTGCCTAACTTTCTTACTTCTGCTGCCATGTTTAGATATCATATTAGTTCAAGTCATGTTTTAGAAATGACTTACGAATGACTAGATATTAGTGTGTATTTGTGTTATGAAGAACACCATTTATGTCTAGGCCTCCCATTATTCATGTGTATAGGAAAGATTTTATCACTATCAGATGCTAAAAAATATTTTCATCTCATAAAGAATACAACAAATAAATGTCAGTATTTACACTCTACATCTGCATTCATTTCAATAGTTTGTAATTATAGAGTTAAAAATGTGTAATGGGTCTCTGGATTAGAACTGAGTCCAGTGGCAACGTGTGGGAGATCAGTGCTAAGTGGTCGTAATGGAAAAGTAGCTGCAAGATGATGACAAAATCCTCAGTTAGAGAAAGAATAATCTAATTCAAGGATGTATAAAAATGTTCAGTTTACTATACATCAGATTCAGGACTTGTGGTCCAAAGAGTATATGAGAGGATAGAAAACAGTGGTAGAAGTCAAAAGAATTTGGAATGATAGTGATTTAAACAAAAACATTTTTTTTTTACCAATTCCTCTGAGCTTAGGATAGCACCCTAAAAACAAAATTTTAAACAAAAGATATTAGACAAAATTTAATATTCTCAAGGCAATATATATATAACTTAAAAACTCAAAATACTTTTAAATATTGCAGAGATATTTTTTGTTTTCAACAATATGTTAAACTGTCTTTGTGATCTGTAGCATAAAACTTACATCAGTACATGATATGGGACTGCTAATATTTATTATATGAATAATGTGAGGTCACCTGAATTTTAAAAATTATGTATTTTTCATAAGTAATAGATATACATTGAAGGAAACATGGAAGCTACAGAATATATTAGAGAAAAAATACTCTCACTGTTCAGAGTTTAAGATATTTTTTCCAGATGTCTTCCATATTTTCTTTTTACAGAATAAGATTATGTCATTTATACAGTTTTCTGTCTTGCCTTTTCTTTCAGCATTCCATAATTATCACTTAACTGTATTATTAACAAATTTTAATACATGTAATTCTAAATGGCACATAGTATTTGCTTATGTTGCACAGTTTAACCTTTTCTTTTGTAGGGGTCTTAATTTAAGGTATACCCAATACTTTTCTCTATGACAAATACTATTTTGGTGAATATATTGTACATAAACCTTTCCTATATTTTAAATTATTTTCTTGGTGTTTGATCCTACATATGGGATTAAGTGTTGCTAGGAATTTTATATTTGACTCTGTTTTTAGAAGTAAAAGCTGTCACCTGATTCTAATATTGCTGTTGGCTCTTGGTAATTTTATTAGTGATTTCAACAATTATTTTCATGAGAGAAAAAGGAAGATGAGAAAGAAAGTGAAAAAAATTTGAGTACATATAGTTAAAAAAAATTGGAGATAAAAAATAAATCCCCCTAAGTTGCAAACAATAAGATTAATCCCATTAACTTATTTCTTTTTTAACAGTTTGGTTTAGAGAATTGACTAGTTGTCTCATCTGCTATATCATCTACTATCATTGCAACTACAGCTTAGTAACTGTTACTAACTCTACTTACTCATCTTTAAATTGGATATAAAAATAATGCTTACATGAGGTTGTTTTATTTTCATTTTGGGAGATAGGTTTTTATTGTGGGGGGATGGGAGTTGAACCCAGGGGAGCTTTACCACTGCACTATATCCCCAGCTCTTTTTATTTTTTATTTTGAGACAATGTTTTCCTCAGTCAGGCAGGGCTCAAACTTGGGATTTTCCTGCCTCAACCTCCCAAGTCACTGGAAATACAGGTGTATGATCTTGTGCTTGGCTAAGAGGTTGTTTTAAATATTAAATGAAATAATACATGCAATGTACTTTTCAGATCAGTGTTTGGCACGTAATTGCTCAGTAAATGTTAGCTCTTATTATTATTATTAGTAGCTATAAAGTACAAACTAAATTAGAAACTTTGTGACTGGTGAATTGGAAAAAGATTACATATTTCATACCAACGTGATTTAAAATCAAAATCATACTAAAATAATTTTACCTGGACTCCAAGTTGTGCTACAATAATTGGTAACATCTGAAAAAAAAGGGAAAAAGTCACGAAAAATGCATATTTAAAAAATAAGTTCTGGCAGATGGTATAAATCTTGAGATTTCCTTAAAAGATATAATATTTGTTTAACCAATACTTGTTACCAAGTATCATTATAGATATGGAATCTTAGAGCTAGATGAGAATTGGAACTCAGGCAGTGTGCAAAAATGAGATCAGACCAAAATTGTTTGGGAATACATCTAAAGCAATACATTTAGAAGGTAGAAGTTAGTGCATTGGATGAAAGTATGGTTTGAATAAATGTCCCCCAAGGGTTCTAGGGTATACTCTTGATCAGGTTGGCCTTTCTTTGATAATTGGAGCTGCCAACAGTTACAGGCTTTGTGGCAGAGAAAGTAAGGAAGGATTGGAGAGACTGGAGCTGCCCAGGAGATAGGTATGGGGACCCTTGTTGGTGGCAGAATCAGAGAAATTAAAGAATCCCATCACCATATCGTTAAGTGTCACACATAAGGTTCTGAGTTAGGAGCCCTTCCTATTAATGAATGTACTATCTTAATCACTGTATACTATCTCCCATTTCCTTGCAATATTTGACATTAGTCAGGGCCAAGCCTTGAAATTATGGGGACTCCAAGGATGGTGACAAAGAGCAAACATTATAGTTCTCAGGTCAGAACTGTTTTTAAATCTCCAAAGTACTTTGTGGAATTTATATAAAGTGTTTGGCACATTGAATCTGCTCAAGAAATTACAGCTATGATTACTATTGCTATCTTAAATAATACTAAGGAAGATAGCCCTCATTTGATCATTTCACACTGTATAGAGGTATCAATTTATTACAATGTGCCCCATAAATTTATTCAACTAAAATAAGAAACAATGAAGATAAAGAAGCACTGAATACATTAGAGGATAAAAAAGGTTAAAGGCATTATTTTAAAGTGTGAATTGAGAAAAAAAAAACAAAGAGAGAATTGGGATCAACTTGTATTCCTGCATGCAGGGGAGTGTGCAATGGCAAACTCTATACTGAAAATTTTGTAACATTTACACAGCCCACTAATGCCTTGACTGAAATGGGCATGTACTCTCTGGGGAGTAAGGTGTATTAAGTCTGTCTTCAAGGTTAGAGCAGGGCAACAATTGAGACTGAACCTGGGTAGCCAGAACATGGATTATACCAGGATCATGTATTAAAAAGATTCACATTTTATTGCATGTTTCTCAAGTCTTTTTCAGAGGGTGAACATTTTTACCAAGATATTTTATGTCGTCAGACCCATAAATTCTGTTCTTAAGAATTGGTCCAAAGAAAACACTCATTGATGTATCATAGACCTAGTTACAAGGATGCTCTTGCTAGTATTCTTCATAGAAGCAAAAAGTTTGGGAAAACCTCCCTGTGTTCACAGTATGGAATTTGGTTTACAACGGCATAATAAGCAGTCATTAAAAATAAAGTTATAAGTGACTACTTAAAAGCATGAATATTATTCAAGATGTATTTAGTAGAAAAAATCAGGTTACAGAACATTAGATAGAGCAAGAATATATTTTCTTTTAAAAATGTACATATACATTTTAAATACAGATTGGAAGGACATATTCTATATAGAGTTTGGTTTTGGGTGAATTTGATTAGTTATTTTTGCTAGGATATATTTTTCAATTTTTTATAATTAACATATTACTTACATGATAAACAATAAATATTTCACAAAAATTTAAACCATTAGGTGGGGATTGTGGGACTGAGGTCCCTTGCTGGGAAGCATAAATTGTCCAAAAAAACCAGTCTAGTCACAAGACAATTGTTGTCTTTTTTTTCTAGAGCTCATTAAGTTGTTTAGAGGTTTCAAGAAATTAGAATTTGGTATAATATTTTAAGTACATTATTTTTTTTATCTTAGTGTGAGAGGGTTTCCCAGAATTTGTTTCTGAAAGCAAATGATGGTGGGAGGTGAGAATATAGTAACTAGAAAGTGCCAGGAGGCTTTTGAGGTGGCATGAAAAAAAAAAAAGAGCACAAAAAGACTGGATTTATTGGAGATAAAACTTTACCCATCTCTTAGTTTCTCTTTGGGATGATCTTGGTCATCTAGAAAGTCTTCAATAGAAAACAGAATATGCTAGAAACAATCCTGGTCCTCTCAATTTGTCCTTATATTCTTCACTCTTCAACATTCCCCAACTCTTCATGGTTTCTTTTTACCCATTAAAAATGTGTCCTAGGCAGGTTATTGGGCAGTATGCTCAGTTTTGGGGGGTGTGTTTTCAACAATAACCAAATGACCCGATACTATTCTATGTTGAGTAAAACATAACATCTGCATATTATCTGTTGAGTAAAACATAACATCTGCATATATATCAACTTTTCAAGAAGCTTGGAAAAATTCTTTGAATTCTGTAAGCTTTCATCTGAGAGAAAACTCAAGTCCAGTTTCTGAACTTACTTGTGATTGCAGCTGCTGTTGTCCATTCAGTGCTCCCAGGGTCAATGGCAGTGTTTGGGCACCTGGTGCCAGTCCTATAGCAGGATTAAACTGTGGAGCAATCAAGTAGATTTTTATTGTGTTTCTTTCAGTTTGAACATTTGGGAGACTATTATGTATTTGCGAAATGTAAATATATATTTAAAATGAAGATTTGCTATGTAAATATGTAGTATTCTATTCTGTGTGTAATTAGACACAGGAATGAAATCCAAAGCCTTGTTTAGTCTGCTAGTACACCCATAAGGTCTATTTTAAACTTTTCCCATATTAAAATTTTCCTTGGCATTTAATTCCATCTCTTTGAGAATTATTTAGGTGATGTTTTCCTTCCTTTCCCCATCTAATTACAACAGTTATGGCTCTTAGAATATTTTTTCCTGAAGAAATTAATTCCTTCATTGTCATCCCCATGAAAATTGAGAAGTTTGAAATAAAATATATTGCCTGGAACATGAATTAATACTTTATTTGAATCTGAACACTGGAAAAAATCCACATTAATCAGGAAAGATTTTTCTTTCTTGAGTTAGATTAAAATCTACAGATATTCTATGAGAGGACTCAAGATCTTTCTATCTTTTTTAGTTTTCTCTTGTTGGGGTATTAATGGTGATCATAGTGTTTTCGTGGGTGTCTAGACATTCTAAGGGGGAATTCTATGGTGGAGGATTGGGAGAGAATCTTGCAGAAGAGATTAAAGGAATTGGCGAGCTAAGACTTGAATTAGATCAATTCCTTTGGAGACTCCTATTAAGAAGACTTTTTCAGGATGTATTGATTGTACGCAATGTGTTGACTCTCCTCTTATCTTCTCTTCCAGTTTATCTACTGCTAGTATGTGTATGTTCACTTGTGGATGGACATTTCCATATGTTCTCTCTCCTCCATGCTGAACATTAGGTATTGTGTTTATTGAACAATGGGTAATGATTTAAAAGAGTACTTACCAGTTGCAGATCTGATCCCAGGGTGAGCAACTGTGTTAATGGTATTAGACTTAAAGAAGGGAAGACCTAGAGGGCATTGAAATTGGTGTATTAGACAAGAGATTATCTGTTTCTACTGCTCTGTTAATAGTAGATATCCTCAAGTAAACTATACTCCTATCAGAGGTGGATTACCAACAAAGTAAAAGAAGGCAAAGGGTCAGGACCTCTCATTTTCCTCACTAGTCCTCATTGTCTTCTGTGGTCCTGGGAGGTGTCCTATGTTTCAGCCTATGGTGTTCATCAGATGATTTATTTCTGCTTTATAAATATACACATCAGTACCTCATTTTGCATATTGAATTTTGTATTGCTTTTCTTAAAGAGGGTCTTAAAATTGTATAAGCTTCAGATTCCTTAAGGAAAGACTACTAACTACAGTGTTTTAAAATGTCAATTGACTAAAGAGAAAAATTTTGATCCTAGTATTATCTGACTGGACTATTTCACAAAGTCTTTATATAGGTAAGGCAGAGCCAATTATAGTGGCAGAAAAGTTGGAGGGCTAGGGAGCACAGTAACCAAGAGATCATGCAGTTTTCAAAAATATTTAAATATGCTTTGAAGAAACAGATTTTATAGCAACATGTCAGTCAGCTCATCAATAAGAGTAAAACTTAAGAAAACTATGAAGAAATATGCCATTATTTTTATAGATCACTTCCTAATCTCTGCCATCCTTGTAAATACCACATAGGATGTCAGAGTATCCTGAGGGCATATGTGACCAAGCTTTGTAAATAGATGTTGTTATTGATTTTCACAAAGTATATTAGATTTAGTTTCTAAACCAACTACTCAGACAAAAGAAAAAAGAATGAGGGTACTTTACTTTCTTTATTCACAAATTTAAAAAATGTGTCTTGGTTCTTTTTGTTGGTCTCTCCCAAAGTAAAAGCCTCTCTTTTGTTCACTCACTAGGTAAGTCTTGATTTTAAATCCATCAGTCTTAACATGTTTCCTTTGCTGATTTAAAAATCTTCTGTATTGTAGGACAATTACCTGATTCGGCTGCTGTTGGTTTAGTTGTGTTGCCTGATCTGGAGCTGGTTTTGTTGCAGCAAGTCCCAAATTAAACTGCTTCTGTAAATACAAATATTTGATAAGTCAGAAATGTGTTTGAGGTTTTATATCCGTTTATGTCCAGAAGGCAGCCATTTGTCCCAAATAAAATTGTCTGCCTTTAAGCTTCATGTATTTTGGAACAGTTTTAATTCCTGTAACATTTTGTGTATGGCAGAGGTGGAATGGTAGAATGGAAAAATGCCACATAAAAAGGGTGGGGAGGTCTGGGCTGTGGCTCAGTGGTATAGCATGCTTAGCATGCACAAGGGAAGGCCCTGGGCTTAATCGCCAGTACTGCAAAAATACAAAAACCAAACCAAAATAAAAAAATAAACAATAGTAGCAGCAACAAAAACTGGAAAAAAAAAAAAAAAGAGGTGGGTATTTGGAAAGGAGAAAAGGAAAGGGTAAGGTTGTTCCTGGAGCTCATTTCTTTTCTGGAACTGCTTTCATCCTTTGTTGGATATGGAATATATACCCTGCATCTTACTTCTGTGCATATTTGCTTTTTCCCAGTGATGAGTTAAACTGCCATAAATCCGACTGTATTTTCATGAAGCTTCCCACTTTTGCCTTGTGCCTAACATGTTAATCCTGTAATGAAAATTTGTTTCCTCCTTGGCCAGGATATTTTCCTAGTGTAATTAAGAATCATTGACTTTCATGGGTGAAAAATATGCTTGCTACCTACATAATCTAGTTGCATGGTTTTTTTTCATAGATGAGAGAAGTCCAAGGTGACATGGTGAGTGGCAGAGCCAGGATCAGGATCCCGATAGTGCTTAGAGTATCTCAAAACAATAAAGCCTTCCCCTCAGGTTGACTCCAGACTGTCTTTGTCCTCCATGTGACCAGAGGGCAGGGAGGATGGCCCCCTAGCACTGTATAGCCTTCTTCGGTTTACCTTGGAGCAGTCACTAACTCTTGATTTCACTTTGGACTTTTCCTCTTAGTTGTAAGAGGAGCAATTGGTATTACCTTCCTTGAATGTCCTTTTCAGCATTAAGATTATGAAGGTGTACATTCTGTAAACAAATTATTTTTCATCTTCTACAGTCTATTAAGTCAGCAACTGGAGTGATCCTTTGAAAACAATCGTCTATTCTTGTTATTCCTCTGTCCAATGCTGTGATAACTGCCAATTTCACTCAGAATAAAAACCAGACACCTTACAATGGCTACAGGGTCCTCATGTTCTGGTGCCCTAGTGCTTCTCTGACCTTCTCTCTCACCTCATTTCCTCTTCTCACTCTGCTCTGGCCATACAGGCTCTTTGGTGTTTCTGGGGTAGGTGCTGTCTACTCCTGCCCAGGATCTCACCTCCACCTCTTCTCTTTAGCTGGAATGCTCTTTCTCCAGAGCTTACTCCCTCACCTGCTTCAAGTCTTTACTACAAGGCTCTTTCTTGTTGAGGCCTACCCTGATCACTCTCCTGAATATGCAACCTGCTCCATTGCCAATGTGCAGCCCCCCATGGGCCTGCTTCATCCAGCTCTGCTTTGTGGTTTTTCCACAGTGCTTACCACCTTTTAATAGGATTGTAATCTAGTGATTCAGAATGTTTACCATCTGTTTCCTTGCTAAAATGTAAACTTCACAAGGTTAGAAATTCTGTGTTTTATTCAATGATATGCCCTAAACTGATCAGTATCTAGCATACAGTAGGTAGAAATAGTTGTTGAAGAATTAAATCTTGGTTTCTTCTAGGGAATCCACTTCCAATGATTTTGATTCTTCTTATTTCCTCTCTTTTTACTTGTAGTAGTGTCATGTGTCACCTACCTTCAAACTTTTGATCTACTGAACATTATCACTAGGCTGTTGTGAGAACGTACATTTGCCAATGGGTTCATTTTGTATGCCTTTATAATTCAATATATTTTCACAAAATAAGATATACCCTGTGCATATGTCATAGTTTATCATTTGATAAATATTATTTCTATACCTAATAAATTTCAGTGTCACCTCCCTGTCTCCTACCCGTTAACTGTCAAGTTGATCTCACATCGTTAGTCAATAGCAGTCCTTATTAGCCTGCACTCTATTCTTGAGTCTATTTGGCATGAGAGCTGTGCCCCTACAAA
The DNA here is from genome assembly GCA_020662805.1 of Glaucomys volans. Lineage (NCBI taxonomy): Eukaryota > Metazoa > Chordata > Mammalia > Rodentia > Sciuridae > Glaucomys > Glaucomys volans. The sequence continues at coordinate 15,615 of JAJEJO010051004.1, read as the reverse complement.
GTTTTATTCATCTTGAATTTTTTTGAATTGTATGGTAACTTAAACATAAGAGAGAGACTTTATTTTGAAGATGCTTTTTTAAAACTTGTTTAGTGAAGTTAAATATCTGTTTTACAAAAAAATTAACTTCCTATTTTACCTTGTTTTGGAGATTAAATTGCACAGATAACTTCTTTCAAGAACATATTATGTATATATGGAATGAAGTAAGAGGAAGGTTGGTCCTTCATGTTTATTCCATCTTTCCACAAGCTCACCCTGTTCATTTCCTTCACAATTATTTATAATTTAACATTTCCTTAATATAATTACTTGATTGCTGTCTGCAGTCCTTGTGGACCCCATGAGGGATTATGTCTTTCTTTTCTTTCTTTCTCACCATGTGTATTCAGCAAGTAGTATGATGCCTGATCTGTAGAGAGTTTTCAATAAATATTTGTTGATTGTATAGATGCCTATGGACATGTCAAGTGCAATTGAGCCTCAACTAAGAATACTTTCTTTTATTCTGCTATTTCAAGAAAAAGTCCACTTTGAGATCCCAACCACCCATATCTATGCCTGCAAAATAACGTAGGACAACTGGAGTAAGTGTGGAGGACTAGTCCTTTCTTTCAAAAGCATGTTATATATAAACACAGTTTGTAATGCAATATTGTAATAGAAATGTTGACAATTCTATTATATACTTTTTTAAAAATTTTTTTATTTACTTATTGATTCATTGAACACAAATGGAGTACAGCTCTTGTTTCACTGGTTGTACACAAAGTATATACTTTTGCTATTGTATGATTTGGTAGTCTTTTTAGAGTTCATTTAAACTAGATAGCTTTTGTTTTCAATTAGAAAAATCAGAAAATCTGGTTAACTGCTTTAGTCATGAGCAAATAACTAGTTGTCAAGAAAATCTTAATTTCTTTTTGGAACATAAAATAATTATCAACTTTGGATAGATAAAATTGAAGGCATTCCCTGTCCCTTATTTATACCCTATTGCTTTGCCCAAATAATAACTTCTTACATGATATAGTGCATGAATTTTTAAAATACAAATATATTGAAATATGCATGAATACCTTTTTAGTGCCTTGAAAAATAAAAACAGTAACCTAAAAAGTGGGTCACAAAATAGAGCAATTTTGATAGAGAGAAGGAAGAGAGAAAGGTCTGCAACTAGAGATGATGCTGAGACTGGTGAGTACATACAAGTAAACATTGCACTTACTGGTAATGACTGAGTTGATCCTAGAAGACAAAACAGTAGAATCGTAGTCTTCATGTTTCAAATTGCTACCTATAAGAACAAAATAGTGTTATTCCTTCAATCTATTTTTTTCTTTTGAGAGAAGATTATGCTTCAAAAAATGAATGTTCTCCTTGGATCATGGTCAATTAACTTTACCTTTGTGTTCACCAGGCAAAAATGTACAGTGAAATAGTGAAAATCCAGATCACTTCTCCAGTTCACTCTAGCGAAAAATTTTATCCTTTGATGACTTGAATTTGTAGAAGGAATTTAAACTCAGCTCCAGGAGATTGGCAACTTAGAGACCAATCAGGATTTAGTTGTCTGTGAATCATTTGGTTTCTTTCATTTCCCAACATTTCATTAAGTGGGTTATTAGTTACAGACATTATATTACCCAATGTCTACTATATGACTAGAGGGGTATTTCAGGGAGACATCCTTTATGTAATTAAAAAAAGTGCAGACAAAAAATTAAAATCCTTCTTTACCACCATCTCTTTTCCAAACTATCTCCCAAAGCTATTTGTTTTATCATGTAAGAATGAATACATAAATCAAAAACCCAAATATAGGTCTCTGTACACTTAATATATGAAATCTATCTTGTGTATTATTCTGTAACTTATCTTGTATACTTAAGAAATAATTAACAAGCTTATATGTCAATACACATAGATTAATTTTATTTAATCATTATGCTATATTACATAACATTTTCCTTTTGATGGATAGTTAATCTATTTCCATTGTATTTTGCAATTATAAAAGTGTTACAATGAACATTCTCAAGCAACATTGTTTTTTGCACATGTGGGATTATTTCTGTAGGTGTTATTCCTATAAATATTATAATAGAAGATATGTACATTTTGAATTGCAATAAACATAGCCATACTGCCTTCTAGAAATGTTGAATAGTTTGCTTTAATTCAAATGAGGAAAAAATACTATGACTTAAGCAAAAGACAAGGGATCCACTGGAGTTTCTTTCACAAAAACAACAGCTAAGTGCTACCTTAAGTTTCCAAGGCCCTGTCCTTCACAGAGGCAAGTGGGGTCTGTTAAACAGTTTCTGAAACCAAAGCAATGATGAATCTGTGTCAGGAGAGGATTTCACATGGAATCCTATCTGAGGTTTGAATCCACCCCCCCCCAGTACAGTGTCTGTTAATAGGAAATTGAGATGATAAAACATTTTCCAAAGCTTTCCTCAAAATATACAGTGTATTTACACAATCAACTTGATTACTGTCAGATACTTTAGAAATGGAGAATGTGGTCTAGGAAGGGAAACACAAAGGCTAACAGTAATGTCATCCATGGGAACTGTAGCAATAGAAATAAGCACAGGTGTGAAGAAGAAAATGCTTGGGGATAGAAAGGCAGGGATGCCTTAAGAAGGCCACCATTGAACTGGGTTTTGAAGAATAAAAAGAAATTCATTAAGAATGCAAATAGGGCATCCAGGTAGATCAAGAGTATAGATATGGAGTGACGTTATTGTTCCCTGTCACTGGGACAAAATGGGGTGAGGGAAGCAGTGGGAGATAAGGTTGGAGAAATGTCCAATTTAACTAGTTAAAACTGTATTTTTTGTTTGTTTCTATTACTCATTTTGACATTAAATTGAATACTTTCTATATGGCTTCTACATTATTTCCTGGACATTTCTCTTGAACTAAACAGAGAGTTCTTGAAGCCTTGTCTTAAATTTCTTTAAAGTCTTCTATATTTATAATATTGCAAAACACAAGATGGTAACCACCTTTTGATAAATAAATGGTAAGAGTATATGATATGATGAGACAGATCAAAATTGAGTCAAGCAAGGACTTTGAAGAAGAGACATAATCATAAGAGTACACCTAAATGGCAAATAAAATATGAATGATTGCTCAATGCTTATTATTAGTCTGTAAGTTGCAGATGAAAGTCTCAAAGAGATAATGTTTTATTGTCATTGAATTAATCAATATTAAGAAATCTGATAATACTAAGGGTTGGTGAAGATGCAAGTCTAAGGGTTATTATACATTGGTGGAGGAGATGTAACTGTGTTTAATCACTTTGGGAAAAAAGTTTAGAAGTATCTTGTTAAGTTGAAAATATCTAGCAATTCCACTCCTGGAGATGTATCTTTTGGGAATGTTCTTGCAAATTTTTACTGGTTACATTGCTTATAACAAAAAAGAATCTTAAAACAATCCGAGTGTTCAAAAAATGGGGTTGCAGCTTTAGGAGGATCTGGAGAAAAAATATGATTAATGAAAACATAAAGGTCAATAAAAACATGATTAATGAGATGGGCAATAGCATGGTAAAGATTGACAGTGAGAGGAGCAGTGAAATGTAAATGCTGAAAAGGAAGCAACTTCATATTTAACTTTCATAGGTAAGTTAGTTTTTTGCCCCCAACCCCCAATTCAGACAATTCAGTTTTTAACCTATCATTTAACATATCCACTTTATGTTCACTAGAATGATTTCAGTTCCTCAGAATAAAAATCCCTGCCTTTGTGGAGCTTACATTTTGGTGTATGTTTGGTGGTGGTGGGGACATTCAGTATTCATGCAGCCTCACTGTATGACATAGAGCCCATGACATTGGTTTTCTGTTTCTCTTGGGCTTTAAGTGAATATACAGAGTAGGGGTCTTTCTTTAAAATTATTTTTTCCTTTTGATATGGGAAAAATTGAATTTTACGCCACTGTTGTTTCTGGGCTTAGGTGTGGAGACCTATGTTCTATTACCAGTCTAAAGTATGATTATAGTGAATAGCTCATTCAAATTGAATCATTGTTTGCAACTGTCTGGGCATCAGGTGATTCAGGGACCTCACAGTGAGTGTATTTACCTACTGTAGACATGCCTCCAACCCCAAGCTGAATGGGACATGCCTTCTCCAGGAAACTGAGCAGTCAGTGGGATTAGAACAAAATAACAAGCAAAATTAAGAAGGCTGAGTAATTTCTTAGACAAGAAATTTTAAGTCTGAAAGCAGATAACTTGCAACAACATAATTATGGAGCTGGGTGTCAAGAAATATGTACTATAAAAGGAAATCATTCCAAAACAAGACACATCAGCAAAAACCAGTGAGATAATTTTTGTTTTTGAAATTACTTAGGATATCAGGATTCATAAAATGTTTTATGAATCACAAGTGACAACTCTTAGCCCTGGAGGCTTAGGGATTTTTTTGATTCTCCTTATTGGTTTTAGTTTTAAATTTCTTTGGGTTATGAACCCCTTTGAAAGCTGATTGTATCTATGTACCATTTCCTTAGTTAAATGTGCATATGCCTATTAATATAATGTTTCTCAGACAAGGGTAGAGAGTTTCATGATTCTATGAGAGTGAAACTATGAAGACCTGGGTTAAGAATGTCTGGTTTACAGGAATCTTGGTGGAATTTTCTAGTGATCTGTGTGATTCCTGAACTTCCTAAGTTGTTTTAAGCAAAGAAATGCACTCTCTTCCCTACTTCACCATACCTAGTGGATATAGGAAGATTTGGAATTACCCAGACTCATGACACTCTTTGTTAATCCAAGTTAAAGAAGATCAGTTTAGCAATGAAAGGATAAGGCAGACTAGAAATTTTTCCTATCTCCTTTCACCACTTGAAACTCAATCTCAATTTCACAAGGACACAAGATTCATGATTCCTATTAATTATAGTGATTGATTGAATAAATAAAGAAAAAATAATTGAAAATATCAGCCAGCATTTCCTGATGTACTTTAATTCAATGGTAATTATTAAATATATATTTAAATTTTACTGAGTCAGGTCCTGGCTTAGGTGCTAAGGTACAAAAGTGAATAAGACAAACTCCCTAAACACACACAGACACACACAGACACACACACACACACACACACACACACAGTTGTTCAATAGGTACAAAAGTACAATTTGAGGAGGATAAGTTCTGGTGTTCTGTATTAAACAGGTGACTGTATTAAAAAATAAAGTATATTTTAAAATAACTAGAAGAGAGAATTTTGAATGTTGTCCACTATAAAGAAAAATGGTCCATGTTTGCGATAATGGATTCACCAATCACCTTGATTTGATCACTACACAATGTATACACATATAGAAACACCACATTGTATCCCATTCACTTGTACACTTATTATCAATTTAAAACAAAATAAAAATAAAATGGACAAAAAGACAAAATCTTTGCTGATATTCTTGTGGAAAGTGCTGCAGTTATCTTGTCACCTTGTAATGTGGTGCAGGTAAAATGAATGTGTATGGAAGGGATAAGAAAAGAGCTGTCATATGTTTTCATCTTGTCTTTCTGCATTTATTCATGTCAAGGTATTCCCTCTGCCTGGAGTCATCTTCATTTGGCTGTCAGTTTTCTATTCATTATTCTTTATTCTAACAACTTCATTAAGCCTTTTTTTGTTCCCTTCGTTTGGAGTCAATCTCTTTTTCTTCTGAAACCCTATTGGAATTCATGACTTTCTCATTTATCTTATTCTACTTTAATAGATGCTATTTTTTTGTGTTACTGTTTTGAGACATTATAAATTCAAGGAACATCATGTATCTTGATCAGCTATTATAATGTCTATAGTTCCCAGCACAGTACCTTGCATGTGATAGATTTATAAATGTGAGTTGAACTGAATTTATAATTGTTTGTCTTTCTAAATTCATACAAATGCTTAAAATATTAGACCATACTTTGGAGTCCTGCAGCAGAGTCAGTTTTCTTTTTTTTTAATTTATTATTATTTTTTATTTTAGTTCATTGCACACAAATGGAGTACAACTGTCATTTTTCTGGTTGTACACAAAGTAGAATAATACAATTTGTAAATTCATACATATACATAGGGTAAAGATGTTTGTCTCACTCTATTATTTTTTTCCTTCCCCACCCCCCGACCCCTCATTTTCCTCTATACAATCCATCCCTTCTCCATTCTTCCCATGAATATTATTCAGCCAGAGTCAGTTTTATATGAAGTAGTTTGGTGGATGCCAGAACAGCCATTGAATTAAGTGTATCTAAAATTTTACTAAATAGAATAAAACTATACATGTTTTTACTAATATTTTGAAGTTTTGTTTCAGAGGGGGTATATGGAAAATATGTCCAGATTTCTTGTCAGAACAAGTTGGCTCTGGTCATAGGTGAAAAAGTTTAGTATATAAATGTCATTAGAAATGGATATAGTTTATCAGATTCCTACATGTGATGGGATAAACTTGATAGAGTATGGTAACATTGTACTCTGTTTATATAGAAATTTTTCAACTCAATGTGAAGTACAAACTTCTTAAAAAATAAGCTTTGGTGTGACTTTTCAAATAAGGAAAAATATCTTGCAAATGGGCAACAAATGAAGAGACTGAAGGGAAGGATAAAAGAGACAGTCCATAAGGAATTAATTTACATGTGGTTACTTCTAGTTTTGTAGGAGTTATCAGGAAAATATGTAGTTTCAAAGACAAGTGGAAGGTCAGTACGAAATTCTGTGGTGTCATAAGGAGATTCTGTGGTTTCAAAGTTAGATAAAGAGTCAATGTAAGGTTTAGTGAGATTCTTTTGTTTGAGTGTCTTTTTGTAGAGTATCATTTTGTAGAGTATCAGCTTCTGGGATGTAGGATAGTGTTGTTTAATGGTTGGAGGTGTTAGTATGGAAGTAAAGGCTGGAGTTGAAGATGTGTTGGTGGTAGAAGTTGCTTTTAGAAGTAGTGGCAAGCAGGTAGAGCGAGTTACAGCACTGTTTTAGATTTGAGAATGAGAGCTTAGAAATGAAAATAGTAGATTTGGATGTGTATATAGAGAAGCATAGGAAGAAAAAAAACCCTTAATTTTGATTAGGTTGGATTTGTCCTGGTCTTTTGTTGATTTTTGGATTTACCTGAAGTTTGGTGTGATAGGATTGAGATTTATGAGTTTTTTAATGAATAGTAGATTTTGGAAACTATTTTGATAGATGAGCTTTTGATTGATTGCAGAATTTTATATAAGATTTTGGAGAGCCTGCCCCAGACTGACAGCAACACCTGATGAAACAACTGTGTACGGATGCATTTTAGATGGTTTGGCTCTTTACTTTTTAGGTATTCTTGAGTAGTTTTATATTGATTTGGATCATAACTGAATAACTATTTTTGGACCAGTCTTTAACAACCAGAAACATCTTTCAGATGCATTTGTTTTGAGGCAGCTGTTTTGGGATGAATATTGGGATGTGTTTTGAATGGTGTAGCTCTTTGTATCTTGACTTGTTTCAAAAGAGTTTGTTTAGAGATGGCCCCCCAGATCAATTCATTTTTTTGGCTAAGAGAATTCCTTGCATCAGTTTGTCTGTGATGAGTTTGAATCTGCACAGAGCTAGACCCTGCCTGAACAGCTGTCTTTGCATGAGTTTTGGACAAGGAAGGTCCTTTCTGATAAATTGATTTGAGAAGAGTTTGTCTAGAGTTAGATCTTGATAAACAGCTGTCTAGGATGAAACAGTTCTTGTTGATTATCTGATCGTCACTGGCTTTGTATAGGGTCAATTCTTGGCTGAATTAGTGTTTCTGGATGACTTTTAGGATGGGGCTATTTTGCTGATTATCTGATTTTGGAAGAAGTTGAGTTTGGTCAGAGTTACACTGAAATTAAGTTGACCAGAAAAAAGGTAAATCAGACTCTTTTTTTACCTTGTCTCAGCTTTTCTTTGCTGAATGTCCCTGAATTGATAAGAGAGAAGGGTAAACATCATAAACTATCACTGAATCATAGAAGAAAATTAAGTGGGTAAACTGATGGTAGTATTTTTATTTGACCCTCATTTAATTGGGAAGTCTAAGGTAGCTATCATTTGTCTATATAATTTATGTTATTATACATACATTTGATCATACATCATTTGTATATATAATTTATATGATTTTCTTAACCAGACCTCTGATTTAGGGCCTAAGATACTCCAACTTCCTAATTATAAATCACCAGATGTCAAGAAGGTGCTCAAGTGCCAATTGTTGGATTCTTGATCAATTGTCCAACCTAGGGAGTTTACGTTAATTGGTTTAAGAACTTGTGGATGTGTAGTGGAGAGGAATTAAGAACTTGCTTTAGTGGCTTCTTTAACAATATGTCCTCTTCCTCCTACCCTAAGCCCAATTGGGGCTTTGTCCTGTAACTTGTTGCTTAAACAAATATATATTCAATATTTGATATTTTTTCAGACATTGTACTAGACATTGAAGACTGAACTAGTAGGCTGTCCATTTATCAACTCTGGTAGAAAATGAGAATGGATGAAGACTAAGATTCAGTCCTGAGGAAGTCCAATGTTTTGGAATGTGGATAGAAGTGGAGAAGTCAGTATGGGAGATTGAGGAGGAGTTGCAACTGAGGAGAAAAGCTGTAAGAGGGTGGTATTACACGGTGCTAAGTAAGACAGTTTTTCAAGAACAACAAAATGACTAAATCATGGAGAGTTGCTGAGAGGCCAAGTACAATGACAACTGAAATGTGTCCATTTAAATTAGCAGCTAGAGGTCCTTGGTGTATTGAAGAGTTGGAGTTATGAAGATGAAAATGGAATTAGAGTATGTTGAGTAGTGAATGAGAAGTAAAAAGTGAACACAAGATGGTTGTCAGTAGACAAACAGCCTTTCAAAGACTTGTAACTGAATTGTTGCAAAATAGGGTAATAACTAAAGGAAGATATGATATTTTTCTTTTACTTCCCTTTCTCCCTGACCCCATTCTCTCCCCCCTTTCCTTTTTTCTCTTCCTTCTTCTTTAAAATAAGAAGACACTAGAATACATTTAAATAATTGTAGAAAGCCTCCCAAAGAGAAAGAGTGACTAAACATATAAAACAGAGGAATACCTGCAGAAATAAAGACTCTGGGAAGGAGGGGTGTTTTTGGATTTAGAGCACAAATGGAGAGATTGGGCTTTGATTGGGTCATTGTAACAGAAATAAAGGAGAAAAATATGGGTACACAGGGAGCAAGATTTGTAGATATGGTGATGGTAGATTGAAGACGTCAGTTTGATGATTCCTGTTTACTCTGCAATGTATTAAGCAAGTACGTTTACTAAGAGTTGGGGAAGGAGGGGAAGAGCCCAATATTTTAGACTGAAATATATCTATATATTTCAGATCTATATATAAAATCCTTTGGAGTGTGAGTGAACATGCTGACAAGAGACTCATGCTCTAGACATTTCTAGTAATTCCAGATTTTCTGCTACGTGTTCATCTCCAGTAACCTTAAGCATCTTGGTTACAGGGATGTGGTTTAGGTAGTTGTGGCTTCTAGTGGGATAACTTTACTACTCTGGACCCTTGAACAAATGGTCAGAGTTTTAGGACAAGTGTGGAACTGGCTAGAGATCCTTATTTGGGGTGGTTCCTCCTCAAATCTCTTTCTCTTCTCTTCTCCTCTCAGTTGATTTTCTTTTCTCAGCCTACTTGCTCCTGGACCCAGCCTTTTCTTATTACAATTGTTTTAGTCAGCTTTTTATCACTGTGACCAAAATACCTAATAAGAACAACTCAGAGGAGGAAGCATTTATTTTGGCTCTTGCTATCAGAGGTCTCAATCCATAGATGACTGATTCCATAGTTGTGGGCCCCAGGACATCCAGGGGGAATGGGAGGGAAGCTGCTTCCCTCATGGCAGCAAGAAAGATGTGTGTGTGTGTGTGTGTGTGTGTGTGTGTGAGAGAGAGAGAGAGAAAGAGAGAGAGAGAAGAAAGAAAAGTAGAGAGAAAGAGGTGTCACAGGAAGAACAACCCTCCCAGGGCCTGCCTCCATTGACCCAACTACTTATTTCCTTTTTGAATATTCTTGCATTAATAGGAGCTTTTGGGAGACACCTCATATCTAAACCATAACAATGGAAGAAATATTCTTACTATTGTTGAAGTACAAATCCTCTACTTTTGATGCCATTCTCTTTTACTTCCTTAAGGACTTTACTTTGTTATCTTCTCATCTCCTTTCCTTGGAACATTTTCATTAGCATACTAACATGCTCCACATCCAGAAGCAAAAGTGAAGAAAACCCTCTGGACTCTACCTTTCTATGCAGCAGCTGCCTAATTTCATAATTCCTTTTCATGGGAGCTGTCTGAATTTTCTCTCTGACTCTTCACCTCATTAACCCATTTCACAACAGCTTCAGTTCCCACCATTCCACTGAACTGCTCTTGATTAAGGTCACAGATTACCTCCAAGTTGTCAGAGCTAACAGACAACATTTGGGCCTCATCTCTCTCCACCATTTTTTTTTTTGGTGGTATTTGTGCCATTAATCACTACTTCTTTCTTGAAGTACTGTCTTTTCTCTCTTGGCTTCCATGACACCCTTCCCCTGTTTTTTCTTTTATATCTCTGATTATTCTTTCTAGAAAGTTTTCTATTTCATCTTTAGAAAAGTTTGAGTGCCTCAAGGTTTAGTTCCAGATTTCTTCCTTTGTCTTCTCTTTCATTCTTATCCTTACCATTCTCTTCCCTTCTCATTTCTTATCCTCTCTTCTTCAACATCTTCCCTATATGATCGCACTCAATTCTAAGTCTTTAAATAAAATCCAAATGATGGAAATTCTCAATTTTAATTTTTCCAAGATTTTTCTTAAAAGTTAAAAAATTTTATGCCTAACAGCCTACTTAACATCTTCACCTGGACATCTAGTGGTCATCTGGAATAACTGAACACTTGATTGCACTTGCATTTTGCTTGAATCTTCACCATCTTGGTAAGCAGTACCACCACCCACCCAGCTGTCTGAAGTCAGACATCTCAGAATTACATTTTATTTAATCCTCCTAATAAGTACTGACTTATCCTGTCAGTACTGCTTCTAATATATACTTTAAATCTTTCAATTTTTCTCCAGTTTTCCTTTTCTGATTTTTTTCTCCTCTAAGTATCATTTAGTTCTTGGTTTTTCAACCTTGTCACCATTGATGTAATGGACCTGGTAATTTTTTTTGGTGGGGGTGGGGGCAGGGGACACTCTTATGTATTGTAGGATGTTTTGCAGTGTTTATGGCCTCTACCCACTAGAAACCTTTAGCTGTGACAACCAAAAATGTCTAGACATTTGCAAATGTCCCCTAAGTAAGATGGAACAACATCAGCCCTTATTATGAATGACTCATATAGTGTTAGACACCGTTAATTCTACGATGAATTGCTGCAGTAGCCTTCAAATTAATCTGGCCCTTACCTTTCCTTCTTGGTCCCAGGTATCATTATTTATGCATGGGCTCTAGCAATGGTTTTAAAACGAATTCCCTGCTTTCACTCAGATTTCCCTGCAGTTAGTTCATTCTTCACCTAGTCTGCATATAAAATATCAATTAGAAAATGTCTTGACCTATTTACAATCTTTAGTAGCTTTTTGTTAAATTTTGAGTAAAATGTAAACTTGTTACTATTGCCTACAAAATTTTAAAATAATTGAGTTTCTTTTAACCTTGTCTGGTACCAGTCTTCCTTCAGCCCCTTACGTTCTTGCCACATTGACTTCTTCCTGTTCTCCTTAAACATGTTAGGGTCTTTGTTCCTGATTTTCCCTCTGTCTGAGATTCTTGGCTCCTCCTTTGTCTTTTCGTTTGGTTTCTTTTTAGCCTCAGGACTTGACTGAATTGTCTTCTCCTCAGAGAGGCCTTTTCTAGAACACTCCAGTGCCCAAGAAAGTGTTCTTCATCACTTTTCACCATATCACCCTGCTTATTTTCCTCACAGTCACCATTACCTCTAATTACCTTATTATGTATGATTCACTTGCAAATTGTATGGCTCTCCTGATGAGAATGAAAGGGTTATGAATGTAAGGAAGTCATCTTCTCAACTGCTATCTTCATGCCTGGCATGTCATAGGCTTTTAATAAACATTTATTGAAAGAATACATGGGGTGATTGGTATAGTGGAAATAATCCAAACTTCCGTTAGAAATAAAAATAAACTACATCTTTCCTTGTTCAGGTATAATTCAGTGGAGAAAAAAATCTAAGCAATTGGTAATTTGTATTGTCCTAATATGTGTTTAACACTGTTATAAAGTAGAGAATATATTTAAAATATTCAGGTGTTCTTTAAGGACAATTTTGGAAGTTATCTGATAAAGGTGTGCCGTTTTTCCACAGAAACTATGTGAGGATGCTTCCCACTGTTCTTTGTCTTCCACTGTCCCCTGCTGAGGTAAAGGGCTATTTGCCACCCCCTGCTGCCCACCATTGTTGCCAGGGTTGATCTGTTTGCCATGGAAGATATGGGATTTGTGATTTGCTCCTTACACTCTGGAAAGAAGAACTTTGCTTCTCAGGTTAGCTGATCTTCAGAAATCATGTCTGGATAATGTCTCTTTGTTATGTTTAAGTCTCTTGCTGATGACTGTTTTTCTGTTTTAGCATTGTCCATATTCTATATTCTTTGTACATGCTACTGTAGGTCGGTAAGTTTAAAAATGAGATTAAAGTACATCCTGAGTCACAGTAACTTAAAATGTGATGCAGTGTGGCATTTACTGTCACTTCAAACTCCAGGATTTTAGATTTTTTTTTTAAAAACTATCCTTTAAAAAAGTCTCAGTCACTCTTCAAACAAAATAAGTGAATATGTAAAATAACCTGTCAAACTCAACATACTACACAGAATCTGCACTTCAGTGGGTCTGCCACTAGAGGGTATCTCTGTTAAAGCCATGCTGTCAAACTCCTTGTGGTGAGGTGGTTTTTCCAATCATCCTACTTGTCAAGGGTCAGACTTCATGGTAAATGGTGATCAATTGGATTCAATAATTCAACTGTATGTTCACCAAGTTCTTTCTGTATGTCACGCACTGTTTAGCTACTGGATATGTCTTAGTGAAGGAGAGAGGGGAGTTTGGCATGGCTCATTTTCTATTTTGGCATGTACTACCATCTCCTTTAACTTTTCTCCAGGACCTTTATCCAGAGGAATCATACTAGTGAACAGACTTCACCCTTAAAAGTTAGAATCATACAATTTAGTAAAAAATATGAAGAAGACTACTCAAACTTATTTTGGGATTCCTGATTTGTTTAGAGACTTTCAAATATAGATTGCTCTTTGCCTTAAAAACTCAAAAGCCACAAGAATAGCCTGCTTAATTTTACTTTTCAGGATCTCCCTGCAAAGCCAAATCTCAAGAGGGTAGAGAATATGGTAGGTGTTCATTATAGTGCTAGTGCATGAAAAGAGTTTTGTGAATAAATTATAATATCTTTCCTTTTTTAGTCATTAGCTACTTATACCACAGGTTGTTCTGTAACAAAAGAAATTAATAGATGAATAAAATTTGGGATGAGGCTGTATATTGTTAAGACTTCTTGGAGAATCACGATGTTTTTTGGCATGTTCAAGGCTCCCAGAAGTCCTAGAATAAATGAACATGTTTCCTCTAACATATTGCAAAGTTATTTGATTGGAGAACTTATTTTCATGCAACTACTCTTTTGGGGAATGTATTTTGAGAAACACAAAGCATATAATTTCTTGAAATTTACTTTCTTGTAAGTGTAAATGTGATCGATTTTACATTTAAATTGATTTTTTAGGAGGCTTTATTTTTTAATTTAAATGGATAAACTTTTATAAACTTATGGTATATGATATTTTGATATGTATATATATGGAATGACTGTATCAAACTAATTAACATATTAATTATCTCACATTCATTTTTGTGGTGAGAATATTGAAAATTAGAGATGGAAGTGCTAATTATCCTGATTTAACCATTATACATTATATACATATATGAAATTATAATATTGTACCCCTTGAATGTGCACAATTATTATGTGTCAATTAAAAATAAAAATAAAGTGTACTCAACAATTTTGGAGAATATAATATATTGCTATTAAGTATTGTCACTATGTTGTCCAGTCTCCTAAATTTATTTCTTGTGTCTAACTGAACTTTTATAACTTTTGGCCAATATTTTCCCAATCCCTCTCTTCCCTAGCCCCTAGTAACCACTATTCTATTCTCTGCTTCCGTTGGACTTTTTTAGTTTCCACGTATAAATGAGTTCATATGGGTATTTTTCTCTCTGTGTATGGCTGTTTCACTTAACATAATGTTCTCTGGGTTCATCCATGTTGTCACCAATGATAGGATTTCCTTATTTTTAAAGACTGAACCAAGCCGGTTCAAGCGATTTGGGAGGCTGAGTCAGGAGGATCGTGAGTTCAAAGCCAGCCTCAGCAACTTAGCGAGGCCCTAAGCAACTCAGTGAGACCCTGTCTCTAAATAAAATACAAAATAGGGCTGGGGATGTGGCTCAGTGACCGAGTGTCCCTGAGTTCAATCCCTGGTTCCAAAAAAAAAAAAAGTCTGAACCATATATACCACATTTTGTTTATCCATATATTCATTGATAGGTTGATTCCATGTTTTGGCTCTTGTGGATAATGCTGCAATGGATATCTTCTCAACATGATTCCCATTCCTTGGTTATATATCCAGAAATGGAATTGCTAGATCATGCAGTAGGTCCTTTTAAATTTTTAAAAAGGATTTCCATACTCTTCTATGGCTATACTAGCTTACATTCCCATCAAAAGTGTGTAAAGTTTCCTTTTTCCCCATATTCTGGTCAACACTGTCTGTGGTCTTTTGTTAATAGCTATCCTAACAGGTTTGAGGATGCCTGGCAGAGAGAATAGTATCTTTCTGCAAAGAATGGATAAATTTTCTGGTCATGAAAGACATTGCATTGAACAAAGTTAAACAGGCAAAGATTATTGAAATTAACTCCATTGAAATGAGAGGCGAAAAGGTTTTCAAGCCTGGGAAGAGCTAGTACAGGAGAACATTAGAAGGGAATTGGCCATTATGATTAGACCATCTGTTTGTTGGTTGACTAGGCTAGTTAGTATTAGGTAGGTTGATTAGGTAGTTAAGCTCCTGCACTCCCATAGAGATTGGGAGGTAGGAAGTTATCTTTCTTGATAAATACATTTCAAAAGAATGGTTTCTAGGTCTTTGAGAAAGATATTCTTTGGATTGTAAAACTGACAAAGGCTGGGAGATTTATCTACGTTTCAAAGAACAGAAAAAGGAATTGCAATGACAATATTTCTGAAGTAAATTTTTTAAGAGAAGAGAGGTCAAGGGTTTATAGTCAGGAAGAAATCTACTTAAAGTTTAATAAAGCTGAGTGGACACAAAAAAGTCACCTTGGTTACTGTCCAATTCTTCATGGCAGGACAAAAATGAGCAGATGATAATGTATTTGTGAGTGAGGGTCACATCAAGCTTAATCATCCCTCTCTAGTCCCAGAACTTTACACATATAATGTAATAGTCCTACATGTGGTTATTATGGATAAAAGTT
>JAJEJO010051003.1:0-56239 GCA_020662805.1 Glaucomys volans | reverse complement strand
ATATGTGAAACCTGGTGTCCCTGTATCATTCGAGGACCAGGTTCATTCAGTGCTAATCAGTCACTGGTTTCATTCTGTTTCATGTACTTGGAGGATGGTTGTTCCAGGGTCTGTGATGCTGAACTGTATTGTGCATCTACCAGCTGCTTGATAAAGGGTCCTTGGAAATGTACCAGAGGGCCTTTTCTCAGACAGGCTATAGAGAGCTCAAGAGAATTACACCTTAAGTGAAGACACATTGTGAAGGTGTTTCTGCATCAAAGGGATGGTGGAAGGGCCTCTTGAAAAATCATGGCAAGACTATTTCTGAGTGCAGTGTAATTGTAAGACAAGAGAAGAGGTGCTGGGGCCTGGCCAGTGGTGTGGGCATAGACTGTCTCTCCCCAATTGTGAGTATCCTGCTAGTGTCCCCTCTAATTGGTTAGTGACTAATTCCCTCCTCTCAAAATTGGGGAGATCAACATCTCCTTACTTCTACTTAGAACTCCTGTATCCCAGGTTCCAATTGTCTCCTGCTCAGGCATTCATGGAAAGTCCTGACTTAACACCAGATTTGGTGTGATGTTTTCAGGAAAAACTTCAACTAATCCACCAAGTTGCCCCACATCCTCAGCTGCTCTGAAATGTTGTCCACTTGCCAGGATTGTATTTGCTAAGGCCCTAGGCCAGTTTCCCAACTCAACAATGTACCAGGTGTGTGCAGACCAGGATAAGGGTCTTTGTAGGGCCATTTTCCTGTGTTCTGTGCTGAGTTTTTGACCCACGCATCATCCAGCACCCCTGGATCTATCCCTGGACCACTTCTCCTGGTGGGGTACAATTGCCTGAAGCAGGTTTCCCATTTTAAGGTAATCATGATGTCTTCTGCCAGTAAGTGAGTACATTGGCCCCTTGTGTACATGTCTAGTATGGCAGCCTGTCAGGCTTCAGCAGGCTCCCTTATCTTGGATATAGTCAGATGTCTCAAAGACAGAGGGACCCCACCCACACCACATGCTCATTCTTCTTCTCCTGTCTGAAGAAGATAGGATTGTTTTTGTTCCAAACAAAACAATACTGGGACTTATCTGCTTCCTCTTCCCTCCTACCAACAAAGTTGGGGCAGTGCTTTTCTTAAAGACTCCTCCACAACAGCCAGGATCTTAAGAGGTTCCAGTTGCCATGGCAAACATGCTACCATTGTGCTTTCATATGGCCTGTCTGTGACTGCAGGCAGTATGTGCAGCGAATCTAGGATGACAACCAAACCATTCATGGAAACCCAATTTGCCCAAGGCCCAGAAAGGAGTTCTGGAGAGAGAATAAACCTGCATTCTCCTACATGAGCCAGAAAATTTCACACCCTTCCAGACCAAACACCCTCATGCCAACCCCATCGACTCTACATAATGTATCTCTCCTCTCTTTTGCTCTCATGTTCCAAGAGCACTGGTAAACAAGTTAGGCATGTCTTGAGTGGGATCAAAACCAGAGTAGCAGCATATTTTTTGAGAAATGAAGAACTGATAGGTAAATGAAGAGTCCTTTCTGCAAGTAATCTTACTGCAATGAATGTGAGAGTAATTTCTGCACACCTAAATCCTGGAGGTTTGGTAACAAAATGGGGATTATTTACACCTATGCAAAGATTACTCATGTATTCATAGATCCTGTAATTCATCACCTATTCCCATTCTCTGTAAATGTTTAAAGACTGTGCCTTGCGAAGTTGCTGAGACTTTCCTTTAAACAGAGAAACAGACTTTGCCTAGGAAATACACATTTCCAAGCACCTACATACCTGAAGTGAAAAGCAAGATTCAGAACCTTCACTGTGATATGAATTGACCCCACAGGTTATATTTTGCTCAAGAAAAAAACCTGAGAGTATTGTGACAGGTTGGATCAGTGTGGGATTTTATGGTTTGTTGTTCAGGTGCGAAAATTTCCCTCAATTTCCAAGGATCAGAGCACATATTATTTCCTACAAATTGCTACTTCTCCTACTACCACATGTTCAGCGGTTCCCTCCAGCAATTGTATGCACATTGAACTCCTATAAAACTTTTGTTCCTTACAGGGACAGGGATGATTCGTCCCGCCGCCTTACTCCGTATACATTGGTATTTGACTTGCAAAAAGATGCTAGCTGGATTGTTCCCAAAAGTGATCTACAGAATTTGACAGAAACTATGTGGATGTGCTTCATGGTGACCTTTCTGCAATGCATATCACATAGCTTGGATTTCAGAACATGCAGTCATCTACCTTAAAGGGACATTTCAGATCGTGCCAACCTCCAGTATCTCAACCTTTCCTCCTGTGATGAATCATGTGAATACAAATTGGTTGGATCACTATCCGTTTTAATTGGAAGTTCATTCTAAAGAGAATAATCAGCAAGCATCTGTGTGACAGCTGAAAGAACTTCCCAGGGATCTCGATTTTTAATTGCCAGTATTCCTGAAGATGAGATAACTCTGAGGAAAGTAGAGGTAATAACATTCTCATTAACAAGCTAGCAAGTGTATTGAACCAGTAAATTATAAATGATGAAAGTGCTCACAAGGGTCTAAAATTGACTCCATTACATCTTCACAATTTCAAGTTCAATTTAGCACATATTGGGACTGCATTGTTGCCTTTGAGCAAAAAAAGACATTTAAAATATACCTGCACCAGGTTTTGGAAAAGAGAAGATTTCTGTAGTGCATATCAGTCTCTCTGCCAAAGAGTGGACTTCAATACCTCAATGTTTTTGAGCACAATCACAATATGAACTTGAAAGCAGAGAGATGTAGAGGAAACAGTGGCATGTGGTCCAAGATTTACTCAGTCTTTTGTATTTGCATTTTCACAGATATCATTTATTAAAGTCTTGCATGAATTGGCACTGAATACATGAATTAACTTACACTGATATCATACAGGAACCACAGGGTTTAGGTAAAGCCTGGTTTTCCTGAATCATTCGAGCCCCAGGTTTATCCTGTCTTCATCAGGTACTTGTTTCATCCCTCATTTTCACGTTACTTGGGCCAGGATCTGTGACATTGACCTGTATTTTGCGTCTACCAGCTGCTGGTTTAAGGGTCCTTTGAAATGTGTCAGAGGGCCTTTTCTGAGACAGGTGATAAGCAGTTAAAGAGAAAAACCCCTTAAGTGAAGCCACATTGTGAAACTGTTTCTCCACCAAAGTATGAGTGGATGGGCCCCTTGGAAAATCATAGCAAGAAAATTTCTGAGTACACAATATTTGTAAGGCAAGAGTAGCTGTGGTGGGACCTGGCCGGTGGTGTGAGCATAGAATGTCTCTCCTTGGTTGCCAGCAATATTCTAGCCTCCATCCTAATTAATTAGTGATTAGCTCCCTCCTCTTGACAATGGGGATATTTGCATCTCTTTACTTCTACTTAGAACTTCTAAATCCCAGGTTCCTACTGTTTCCTGTTGGTGCATTTGTGGAAAGATTACCCATCATACCAGATTTGGTGGGATATTCTCCAGTTCAAAATTCACCTAGCCACCAGGTTGCCCCACATGCTCTTTTGCTCTGAAATGGCATCAATTGACGATCATTGAGAGTATCTGCTATGGTCCTTGGTCAGTTTCCCCACTCAAGACAGTACTGGATGAGTGCAGATCAGGATGAGTGTCTTTTCAGGGCCATGCCCCTATGGCCTGTGATATGCTTGGTGACTCATGGGTCCCCTGGCACTCCTGCCTCACCACCTGGCCCACTATCCCTAGTGGGGACCAATTGCCTTCAACAGGTTCACCATTCTAATAAACCATGCTGCCTCCTGTGGCTAAGTGAGCACATTATCCCCTCACAAAGATGCAAGGTTAGCAGTATGTCAGGCTTCAGCAGTTTCTCTTATCTTGGAGGAGTCAGATGTCTCAAAGCCTGTGGAACCATAACCATAACACTTGCTGATTCTTTCTCTCCTGGGCTTAGGGGTTATGATTGCATTGTGGCAAACAAATGACCCCTGGGACTTGTCTGCTTCCTCTTCCCTCCTACCACCATACCTGGGCCATCCCTTTTCTTGAAGTTTCCTCCACAGCAGACAGAACTTGAAGAGGTTCTGGTTGCCTTGGCAACCATCTAGCCATTGTGCTGTCAGATGACCTTTCCTTCACTGCGGGCTGTATGTGCACCATGGCTATGTTGATAGCGAAACCACTCATGGAAATCCAAGTTGCTCAAGGCCCAGCAACAAGCCCTGAGCAGAGGAAGAAACCTGCATTTTCCAACATGAACACAAAAATTCCATGCATATACAAATGAAGCTCCCACATGCCAGCCCCTTGCACTCTACATACTGTACCTCTCCTCTCTTTTGCTCTTATGTCACAGAAACAGTGGTAACCATTTTAGGAATTTCCTCAGTGGAATCAAAACCAGAGGAGCAACATTTTGTGGAGAAATGAAGGACTGAAAGTTAAAAGGACAATACTTTCTTCATATAATCTCACTTCAAAGAATACTCAGTGGAATTTCTGCACATATAATTCCTGGACATTTGAAAACCGAATGGGGATTATTTACCTTTGAGCAATTATTTTTCATGTGTTCATAGATCCAGTGATCCATCACCTCTTCCCATTCCCTATGCATATTTGTAGACTGAGGCTTTTGAAGTTGCTGAGACATTCCCTTATTCACAGAAACAGACTTTGCCCAGAAAATCCACATAGTCAAGCACCCACATATCTGAGGTAGCAAGCAAGATCTAACACCTCCACTGGAATATGCATTGACCTTGCTTATTAGGTTTCCCTCAAGGAGCAACCCGGGAGAAATGGCACAGTTATGAGCAGTTTGGGATTCAAGGTTTTGATTTTAAGGTGTGAAAGATTCCCTCAATTTCCTGTGGTTCCAAATTCAGAGCATATAAAATTTCCTACAAATGCCTATTTCTCCTACTGCCACATGCCTTCATGGATCCCTTGAATAATTGTCTATGCCTTTAACAACTACAAAAGTCTTCTTCCTTAAAGGGAGAGAGACAAATCTTTCTCTCTTCATTACTCCCTCCACATTGGGATTTGACCTGCAAAAAGTATTCAGGCTGGATTGTACGCAATCAAATTCTAGAGAATTAGATTAAAAATATTTGGATCTCCCTTTGTATGCCTTTTATGCAAAGCATATCACATAGTCACATTGCATTGTATGCAGTCATCTACCATAACAAGTCTCTTCTCATCATTCCAACCATTCAGTGTCTCAACATTTCCTCCTCTAATTAATCAAGTGAAACAAAATGGTTGAATAACTATCAGATTTAATTGGGAGCCCATTCTAAAGCAGTGTTCTGCCAACATCTGTGTGACAGTCAAAAATGCTTCTGCAGGGACCTGGATTTCTTAATAGGCGATGTTTCAGAAGATGAGGAAACTCTGAGGAATGTTGAGTTTATGCCAATCCCATTAATGAGATGGCAAGGGTACTGAATCAGCAAGATGTACAAGATAAAAATGATCACCAGGGTATAAAATTTTTTTGGAGGGGGGTACTGGGGATTGAACCCAGGACACTTCACCACTGAGTCACATACCCAGCCCTATTTTGTATTTCATTTAGAGACAGGGTCTCACTGAGTTGCTTAGGGCCTTGCTAAGTTACTGAGACTGGCTTTGAACTCATGAGCCTCCTGCCTCAACCTCCCAAGTGCTGGGATTCAGGCATGCATCACCATGCCCGGGTGAATTTTGCATTTCTGCATTTTGAAGTTCAGCATAGCAGTAATTGGGAATAAATTGTTGCATTTCAGAAATAAGGGACTTCCAAATATCACCTACACTAGGGTTTGGGATGGTGAAGTTTTCTGGTGTGCACTCCTATCCCTTTGCCAAAGAAGTGGACTTCTACAACTCAATGATTTCCAACACAATCACAATCTCAATTTGAAAACAAAGAGATGTAGAGGAAACACAGCAGCATATGGGCCTCAATCTACTCAGATTTTTAGCTTTGTATTTTTACTGACATCATTTATTAAATGCTTGTATGTATGGTTGTGAATACATGAATTAACTTCCTCTGATATCACTCAGAAGACACAGGGGTTATGTGAAGTCTGGTTTATCAGCATCATTGGAGAATAAGGTTAATCTTATCCTCATATGTCTCTCCTTTTATCGCTCAGTTTTACATTCTTGTAGGATGGTTGTAACAGAGTCTGTGACACTGACCTCCAGTCTGCATCTACCAGCTGTTGGCTAAGGGGTCCTTAGAAATTAGCCAGAGGGCCTTTTCTCAGACAGTCAATAGGCATTTCAAGAGAATAACCCCTAAGTGAAGTGGTAATTGTGAAGGTGTTTCTGTCTCAAAAGTAGAGTGGAAGGGTCACTTGGAAACCATAACAAAACAATTTCTGAGTGCACTGTTTTGTAAGGCAAGATAAGACATGGGGGGCCTGGCCAGTGGAGTGACCATACAATGTCTTCTCATTTGCCAGCAACCTGCTAGCTTTCTTCCTAATTGATTATTGATCAAGTCCCTCCTCTCAACATTGGGGAGATCAGAATCTCCTTACTTACATTTAAAAGTTCTAAATCCCAGGTTCCAACTCTCCTTTTGGTACATTTGTGGATAGAATTCCAGAGTTGGTCTGATGCTTTCCAGTTTAAACTTCAACTCACCCACTGAACTTCCCTGCATGCTCCCCTGCTCTAAAATGTCACTCATGGGCCATAATTGCACATGGTTTCCAAGGTCCTAGGGCAGTCTCATAATTCAACAATGTACCAGATGGGTCCAGACCAGGACATGAGTTCTTGTAGTGCAATGCCCCTGTGGTCTGTGTTGGACTTGGTAAACCATACATCCTCAGGGACTCCAACATCACTCCCTGGTCCGCTACACATGCTGGCAAATAATTTCCTGCTGCAGGGTCCCCATTTACAGGAAATTATGATGCCTCCTGTGGCCAAGTGAGCACATTTTACCCTGATGGATATGGACAGTATGGCAGCCTGTCAGGCTTCAAAAGGCTCCCTTATCTTGAATGGAGTCACTTGTCTCAATGACAGAGGGTCCTGGCCCACAACACATCCTGATTCCTCTTCTCATGTGCTCAGAAGTTAGGATCAATTTTGTGTCAAACAAAAGACCCCTGGGTCTTCCCTAATTCCTCTTCCCTCCTACCAGCAAACCTGGGCCATCACTTTTCTTGAAGTCTCCTCAGCAACAGCCATAACTTAAGAGGATCTAGTTGCCATTGCAAACCTGAGGACATTGTTCTGTCATATGGCCTTTCTGTGACTGCAGGTGGTATGTGAGCTCAGCTAGAATGACAAAGCAAAGTTGCCCAACATCCAGCGACAAGCTATAGGGTGAGAGAAAACCTGTATTCTTCTACAAGAGCCAGGAAATTCCATGCCCTTCCAAACCAAACTTCTGCATGCTGGTGCCTTCCACTCCACACACTCTAGTCTCCTCTTTTTGGCTCTCATGTCATGGGAGGACTGGTAAACAAGTTAGGCAATTCTTGAATGGCATCAAAATCTGGGTAGCAGCATGATGCAGAAGAATGAAGGACTGAACATTCACTGGACCTGATTTTCTGCAAATAATCTCACTGCAAAGAATATTGAGAGAAATTTCTGCATATATAATTACTGCACACTTGAAAACTGAAAGGGGATTATTTGCCTCTGAACACAGATTG
Organism: Glaucomys volans; assembly: GCA_020662805.1. Classification (NCBI taxonomy): domain Eukaryota; kingdom Metazoa; phylum Chordata; class Mammalia; order Rodentia; family Sciuridae; genus Glaucomys; species Glaucomys volans. The sequence goes on along the minus strand of JAJEJO010051003.1, from coordinate 48,581 downwards.
TTCATGGGTTCATGGATCATTTGATCCATCCGCTCTATCCATTTCCAGTACATATATATGGACTATACCTCCTGAAATTGCTGAGACATTCCCTTATTCAGAGAAAAAGACATTGCCCAGGAAATCCACGTTTTCCAAGCACCCAGAAACCTGATGTGAAAAGCAAGATCCAGCACCTCAAATGGGAAATGCATTTGGCCCCACTGGTTAGATTTTGTTCAAGGAAAAGAAAGAGAGGAATGAAAACAATGATAAAGGTGTGAGTATATTGGTATTACAATGGTTGGATGTTCAAGTGTGAAAAATTCCCTCAATTTCCTGTGTTACTAAAGATCAGAGAATATAATATTTACTACAAATGCCTTCTTCTCCTATGGCCACATGCTTCCCTTGGATAAACGTATGCTGGTAGGTGAGTTTCAACATTACTGTTCCTTAAAGTGTGAGGGATAATTCTCTCTCTCCTCATTACTCCCTTAACATTGTGATTTGACCTGCAAAAAGGGATGCTGGCTGTACTGTTCTCAAAAGTGATCTAAAGAATTTGATGGAAATTATTTGACTTTTCATTGATTTGGTTTTTCTTCAAAGCATATCACATACTGAGGTCGGGGAGCATGTATTTTCTACATTAAAGAGACTATTCAGATCATGTCAACTGTCCAATGTCTCCACATTTACTCCTCTGTTCAATCCAGTGAACACAAATTGGTTGGATATGTATCAGATTTAATTGCAAGCCCATTCTAAAGAGAGTATACAGCAAGCATCTGTGGTGCCAGACAATTGTTCTTCCCAAGAGACCTGGATTGCTTTAGAGGTACTATTCCATAAGATGACACAACTCTCAGGAAAGCAGAAGTTATCACCATATCATTAATATGCTTGCAAGTATATTGAATCACCAAGCTCTACAAGATCGAACTGTTCACCAGGGTTTAAACTTGATTCTTCTGCATTTTGAAGTTTAGGGTTAGCACATATTGGGACTTCATTGTTGCTTTTCAGAGAGAAATGACATTCAAAGTATCATGTACACTAGGGTTTGTGAAGGAGAATCTTTCTGGGGCTCATTCCAGTCTCTCCGTATCAGAAGTGCACTTCTACACTTTGTTTTCCAACCCAACCACAATATCAACTTGAAAACAGAGATGGAGACAAAACACAGGTGGCCCATGATTTACTCAGCTTTCTGTGCTTCACATTTTTATAGACATCACTTATAAACAAATTGTCTTATTTGGCACTGATTAGAAAAATTAGGTTCTGCTGTTATTTTGGAGCCACAAGGGTTATGTAAAGCCTGGTTTCCCTGTGTCATTCAAGGTCCAGCTTCATCCTGTCCTCATCAATCTCTTGTTTCTTCCCTCAGGTTCCTGTTCTTGGAAGATCTTATTACCATGTTGTGTGATGCTGACCTAGTAGTGTGCATCTACTAGGTGTTGGTGAAGATGTCCAAGGAAATGTGCCAGAGGGCCTTTTCTCAGACTGGTGATAGGTATTTCAAGAGAATTACACCTAAAGTGAGGACACCTTGTGGGTATTTGTGCATGAATGGGTGAGAGGAAGAGTTCCTTGAAAAATCATAGCAAGATAATATTGGAGAGCATCATAATTGTAAGGGGATAGCGAAGGTGGTGGGCCTGGCTGGTGGAGTAAGCGTATAAGGTCTTTCTGTGAGTGAAAGCAACATTCTAGCTTACATTCTAATTAATTAGTGATTAAGTCCCTCCTCTTGACGTTGGGGAGCTAAGCAACTCCTCACTTCTACATAAAAGTCCTAAATCCCAGGATTCAGCTGTCTTCTGTTTGGGCATTCACAGAGAGGTTTGGCATCACACCAGAGTTGATGTGGTGTTTTCCATTTCAAACTTCATCTAACCCACTGATGTGCCCTGCATTTTTCTCTGCTGTGAAGTAATATTTGCCATCATTCTGAGCAGCTGCTAAGGCCCTAGTCCAGTTTCTTGACCCACCAATGTACCAGGATTGTGCAGACCAGGACGAGTGTATTCCTACGGTCATGACCTTGGCTCCTGTTCTAGGCTTGTTGAAAAACATGTCCTCAGTCAACCCTGCATCTCGCCCTGGTCCACTCCTCTGCGGGGGGGTCCAATTGGCTGTAGCAGGGCCACATTCCCAGGATCTCATGGTGCCTTCTGTAGCCAAGTGTGTACATCATCTCTGGCAGAAATGTGAATTATGGCAGCCTGATTGGTGTCAGCAGTGTCCCTCTTCTTGGATTGAGTCAGATGTCCCAAATTCAGGGGGACCCCACCCACAATACATGATGACTCCTCTTCTAAAGTAATTAGAAGTTAGGATCACAAAGATGGCAAAAATACCCCTTCCTCTTCCCTCACACCAGAACAGTTGCACCAGGCATTCTCTTGAAATTTCCTCCACAACACCCAGGACATGAAGAAAATCAAGTTGCCGTGGCAACCGTGATGACATTGTGCTGTCACATAGCCTTTCTGTGATTGCAGGCAGTATGTGCTGTGCAGCTAGGATGAATGGTTTGGTTTCCAAACCATTTGGTTTCCAAACTGAGGTTTTGGAAACCAAAACCACAGTTTATCAAGTTCCAGCAGGAAGCCTTGTAGTGAGAAAAAACCTGTATTCTACATTAGCCAGAAAAATCCATCACCTTCCAAACCAAGCTCCCATAAACTAGCAAATTCCACCCTCCATACTGTAGCACTCCACTCTTTTGCTCCAATGTCCCAGTAGCACTGGTAAACAAGTTAGACATTACTCTAGAGGGATCAAAATTAAGATAGCAGCACTTTGTGAAGAAATGATGGACTGACAGTTCAGTAGACAGGACATTATCCAAATAATCTCACTGCAAAGAATGCTGAAAGGAATTCCTGAAAACATAACTACTGGACATTTGAAAACTGAATGGGGATCGTTTTTTCTCTGAGCAAATATTATTCATGAGTTCAAAGATCCTGTGACCCATCACCTCTTCCCATTCCCTAAACATATTTACAGACTGTGCCTCATGAATTTGCTGAGACATTCCTTACTCAGAGAAAGAGACTATGCCCAGGAAATCCAAATTTTCCAAGCAGGCACATACCTGAGGAGAAAAGCATGATCAAACACCTCCACTGAGATATGCATTTGGTCCATTTGCTTGTAATTTCCTCAAGGAAAACCAGGAGGAATGAAAACAATGAGACAGGTGTGAGCATTTTGGAATTGTAAGGCATTGGTGTTCAGTATTGAAAGATTCTTTCAAATTCCATTGGACCCAAAGATCAGAGCATGCAAAATTTCCTACAAATGCCAAGTTCTCCTACTGCCACACACCTCTATGCTTCCCTCGGACTATTGTCTGCTCATTCAGCATCTACAACACTCTTGATGTTTAAATGGACAGGGATAAATCTTTCTCTCCTCATTACTCCCGAGATATTGGGATTTCACCTGCAACAATGGATGCTGCCTGCATTGATCTCAAAAGTGATCTACAGAATTTGATAGAAATTGTGTGGCTCTTCATTGGGGTGGTTTTTCTCCAAAGGATATAAAATAGTCAGGTCGGTGAACATGAAGTCATCTACCTTAAAGAGACTCTTCAGATCATGCCAACTGTTCAATGCTTCTACATTAAATCCTCTATTCAATCAAGTCAACACAAATCAGTTGGAAATGTGTCAGAATTAATTGTCAGCCCATTCCAATGAGAGGATTCAGTAAGTATCTGTGGTGCCAAACAGTAGTGCTAACCAGACACCTGGATTGTTTTAGAGGCACTATTCCTTAAAATAAGACAACTCTCAAAATCACAGAAGTTATCATCATGCCATTAATATGCTGGCCAATGTATTGAATCAGCAATCTCTAGAAGATGAAACTGCTCACCAGGGTCTAAAATTGATTTTTTTTTTCATTTACACATTTTGAAGTTCAGGTTAAGCACATATTGGGACTTCATTTTTGCTTTTCAGCAAAAAATGACATTAAAAGTATCACCTGCACTAGGGTTTGTGAACGAAAATATTTCTGGGGCACGTTCCAGTCTCTCTGCATCAGAAGTGAACTTCTGCACTTCAATGTTTTCCATCCCAACCACAATATCAACTTGAAAGCAGAGAAATGTAGACAAATCCCAGGTGCACATGGCCCAAGATTTGCTCAGATTTCTCTGCTTTGCATTTTTATAGGCATCATTTTAAAGACTTGCATGAATTGGCACTGAATACAAGAATTAACTTCTGCTGGTATCATTCAGGAGCCACAGTGGTTATGTAAAGTCTGGTTTCCCTATGTCATTTGAGTTCCAGGAGCATCCTGTTCTTATCAGTCTCTTGTTTCATACCTCTGTTTCATGCTGTTGAAGGATCATTTTGCCAGGGTGTGTGACACTCACCTGTAGTCAATATCAACATGCTGCTGGTAAAGAGATCCATGAAAATGTGACAGACAGCCTTTTCTCAAACAGACAATATGACAGGTCAAAAATATTACACCTAAATTGAAGACACCTTGTGAAGGTGTTCCTGCATCAAAGGGTGAGTCAACGGGAATTTGGGAAAATCATAGCAAGACAATATCTGTGAGCACAGTAATTGTAAGGCAACAATTAATGTGGTTGATCCTGGATGGCGGAGTGATCATAAAATGTCTCTCATTGATTGAAAACAACTTGCTAGCTTCCATCCTGATTGATTAGTGACTAAGTAACTCCTCTTGACTTTGCGGACCTCAGCAGCTCCTCATTTCTACTTAAAAGTCCTAAATCTCAGAGTTCAGCTGTCTCATGTTTGGGCAGTCATGGAAAGGTTTGGTATCACACCAAGTTGGCATGATGTTTTCCAGTTCATTTTCACCTAACCCAATGAGCTGCCCTGCATTCTTCTCTGCTCTGAAATGTCATTGGCCATCAGTGCAAGAAGCTTCTAAGGCCCTTTATCAGTTTCTTGACTCACCTATGTAACAGGATTGTATAAGCCAGGATGAGTGTCTTCCTAGGGCCATGACAACTTGTCCTGTTCTAGGCTGGTTGACCAACACATCCTCCAGCACCCCCGTACTTCTCCCTGGTCTTCTAAACATGGTGTGGTCCAACTGGCTAAAGTGGGACCCTGTTTTCAGGTAGGCATGATGTCCTCTGCAGTCAAGTGTGTCCATCACCCCCTCACAGATATGTAAGAATGGCAGCCTGCCTGAAATCAGCAGAGTCCATTTCCTTAGATGGAGTCAGATGTCCTAAACCAGAGGGGTCCCACTGAAAACACATGCTGACTCCTTTTCTGCTTTCATAAGTTATGATTGCTTTTGTGGCAATAAAAGTCCCCTTGGACTTGCCTGCTTCCTCTTCCCTCCTACCAGCACAGCTGGGCCAGCCATTCTCTTGAAGATTCTTCCACAGCAGTCCCCCAAGTCAGAGAAACAGATTATGCCTAGGAAATCCAACTTTTCCAAGCAAGCACATACCTGAGGTGAAAAGCAAGATAAAGTACTTCCACTGGGATATGCATTTGCTCCAACAGCTTGGAATTTCCTTAAGGAAACCCCTGGAGGAATGAGAACAATGAGACAGGTGTGAGCATTTTGGAATTGTAAGGACTTTGTGTTCATGTTGAAAGAGTCTATCTAATTCCTTTGTTCCCAAAGATGAGAGCAATAATATTACCAAAATGTGCCAAATTCTCCTACTGCCATATGTGTCCATGCTTCCCATCAGATCATTGTCTGCTCTTGAGAAGCTACAAAACTCTTCTTCATTAAAGTGACAGGGATAAATTTTCGTACCTCATTACTCCCTAGACATTGGGGTTTCATGTGCAACAAAGGATGATGGCTGCATTGTTCTCAAAAGCAATCTACAGAATTTGATAGAAATTATTTGTCTCCTCATTGGGGCGGTTTTTCCCCAAAGCATATCATATAGTCTTGTCCAGGAACATGCAATCATCTACCTTTAAGAGCCTCTTCAAATCATACCAACCATCCTTTGTCTCACCATTACCTCCTTGTTCAACCAAGTGAACACAAAATGGTTGGATAACTATCAGAAGGCAGCATTTAAGTGATGGGCCAGGGAATTGAGAATAAAATGTCTCTCTTTGATAACAAGCAATCAGTTGTATCAAAACCAGAGGGACCAGAAAAACAACACAGATTGATACCTCTTCTCCTCTAATAATAAGTTAGGAACACTTTTATAGCAAACATAAGACTCCATGGATTTGCTGCTTTCTTCTTCCCTCTTACCAGCACAGCTGGGCCACCCTGTCTCTTGAAGATTCCTCCACAGCAGCCCCCCCATGAAAGGTTCCGGTACTCTGTTATCATATTGCATTTCTCTGATGGTAGGTGGTATGTGCTGTTCAGCTTCAATGACAGACAACCAATTCATGGAAGCCCAAGTTGCTCCAGGCCCAGCATCAAGCCCAGGACATGAGAAAAACTGCATTCTCCTACTGAAGCCAGAATATTTCATGCCCATACAAATAAAACTCCTGAATGCCAGCCCCTTCCTCTGTACATAGGGCAGCTTTCCTCTCTTTTGCTCCCATATCCCAATAGCACAGATAAAAAATTTAACCATTTCTTGAGTGGAACAGATATGAGAGTAGAAGCATTTTGATGAAACGTGGAGGACTGACAGTACAATGGACAGGACTTCCTCCAAACAATCTCCCTGCAATGAATGGTCAGAGGAATTTCTGCAAACATAACTACTGGATATTTGAAAACTGAGTGGGGATCATTTTTTCTCTGAGAAAATATTTTTCATGGCTTCATAGATCCTGTGATCCATCACTAGCTCCCATTCCCTATATATAGTTACAGACTGTGCCTCATGAATTTTCTGAGACATTCCATTATTCATAGAAGCAGACTATGCCCAAGAAGTTCAAATTTTCCAAGCACCCATATGCTTGATGTGAGCAGCAAGATTCAGCACAATCACTGGGATACGCATTTGCTGAAGCTGCTTTGAATTTTCTCAAGGAAAGCCAAGGAGGAATGAGAAGAATGAGAGGTGTGAGCAGATTGGAATTGTAGGGACTTGGAATTCAGGTGTAAAAAATTCCCTCAATTTCCTTTGGACCCAAAGAACAGAGTATATAATATTTCCTACAAGTGTCTACTTCTACTGACATGGTACCCCATGATTTCCTCCAATAATTGTCTGCTCATTGAACAGCTACAACACTCTTCTTCCATAAAGGGACAGGTATAAATCTTTCTCTCCTCATTACTCCCTAGACATTGGGATTTCACTGCAACAAAGTAGCAGCAACCTTCTCAATAGCAATCTACAGTATTTGATAGAAATTGTTTGGCTTTGCATTGGGGTAATTTTTCTCCAAAGCATATCACATGATCAGGTTGGGGAATATGCAACAATCTACATTAAGGAACTTATTCAGACCATGCCAACCCACCAAGATCTCTACATTACCTCCTCTGTTCAATCAAGTGAACACAAAATGGTGGGATAAGCATCAGATTTAATTGCAAGCCTATTCTATAGACAGTATTTAGCAAGCATCTGTGGTGTCAGCCAAAAAATATTCCCAGAGACCTGGATTGCTTTAGAGGCAGTATTTCTTAAAATGAAATAACTCTCAGGATCACAGAGGTTATCACCTTCTCATTAATAAGCTGCCAAGTGTATTGAATCAATAAATTCTACAAAATGATAATGCTCACTAGCCTCTATTATTGAGTCTTCCACTTTTGCATTTTGATTTTGAGGTTTAGCACACATTAGGAATTCACTGTTGCCTTTCAGCAAAGAATGACATTCAAAATAACTCCTGCACTAGGGATTGGAAATGAGAAGCTTTCTGGTGTGCTCTCAATTCTCTTTGCAAAATAAGTAAACTTCTAACCCTCAACATTTTCCAACACAACCACAGTATCTATTTGAAAATAAAGAGATGTAGACAAAATCAAGCTGCATATGAGCCTCGTGTTTCTCAGTGTTTTATGGTATGCGTTTATGGACATCACTTATTAAAGGCTTGTATGAAATGTTGCTTAATACATGAAATAACTTCTGCTGGTATAATTGAGGAGAAGTAGGTGTTATGAAAAGTATGGTTTTCCTGTGTTATTTCAGGTTGAAATTCATCCTCTCCTCATGAGGCTCTTATTCATTCCTCAGTTTTACATTCTTGGAGGATGGTTGTGCCAGGCTCCATGACAATGACCTGTAGTGTGCATCTACCAGCTTCTGTTTAAGTGGTCCCTGGAAAGGGGCCAGAAGGCCCTTTCTCAGACAGGCAATTGGCAGGTCAAAAGAATTCCACCTTAATAGAAGACATATTGTGAAGGTGTTTCTTCATCAAAGGGTGAGTGAATGGGCCCCTTGGGAAATCATAGCAAAACAATTTATGAGTTCACCATAATTGTAAGGCAAGATTTGAGGTGGTGGTTCCTGGCTAGTGTAATGAATATAGAATGTGTCTCTTCAATTGCAAGACATTTGCCAGTGTCTGTCCTAATTCATTAGTGATTAAGTCTTTCCTCTTGACATTGGGGAGCTCAGCAACTCCTAACTTCTACTTTTAATTCCTAAATCCCAGGGTTTACTGTTTTCTGTTTTGGCATTCATGGAAAGTTTTCCCATCACAACAGATTTGGTGTGATGTTTTGAAGTTCAAACCTCACATAACGCCGAAGAGCCCCACAATCTCCTCTACTCTGAAATGTCATTGACATTCATTATGAGTGGCTGCTAAGGCCCTAGGCCAGTTTCCTGATGCAGCAATATACCAGGATTGTGCAGACCAGGATGAGTGTCATCTGAGATTCATGTCCCCATGGCCTGTTCTGGGCTTGATGACCCACTTGTCCTTGGGCACCCTTGCATCTCTTCCTGGTCCTCTACACCTGTTGGGGACCAGTTGCCTGCAGTGGGGCCTGATTCCCAGGAAAGCATGATAACTTGTGCAGCAAAGGGTGAACATCAGCCCTCAGGGACCTGGAAGGTAAGGCAACCTGACTGCCTTCAGCAGAGTCCCTATCTTGGATGGAGTCAGATGTCTCAAAGCCAAAGTGGCTCTACCCACAACACATGCTGACTCCTCTTCTGCTGTCCTAAGGAGTTAGGATTACTTTTATAGCCAAAAAGACCCCTGGGACTTCCCTGTTTCCTCTTCCATCCTACTCGTACAACTGGACCAGCCTGTCTCTTGAAGGTTCCTCCACAGCAACTAGGACATGAAGAGGTTCCAATTGCCATGGCAACCATGATGTCATTGTGCTGCTATATGGTTTCTGTGACTGCAGGCAGTATGTGCTGCATATCTAGGATGACAGACAAACCATTCATGGAAACCTAAGTTGCCCAAGGACCAGCAAGAAGCCATGGGTAAAGAAAAACCTGCATTCCCGTACATGACCCAGATCATTCCATGCTCTACCAAACCAATCTCCCACTACCAGCACCTTCCACTCTACATACCGTCACTCTCCTCTCTTTTGCTTCCATGTTGCAGTAGCACTTCTAAACAAGTAAGTCATTTCTTGAGTGGGATAAAAACCAGCATTGCAGCATTTTGCAGGTAAATGAAGGGCTGACAGCGCAATGGACAGGACTTTCTTCAAATAAACCCACTGCAAAAAATGTTGGGAGGAATTCCTTAAAATATGACAACATGATGTTTGAAAACTGAATGGGGATCATTTTTACTCTTACCAAATATTATTCAACAGGTTCACAGATCATATGATCTATCATGTCTTCCCATTCCCTAAACATATTTATAGACTGTGCCTTGTGACATTCCTGAGATATTCCCTTATTCAGAGAAGCACACTATGTCCAGAAAATCCAATTTTTCAAAGTATCCGATACCTGAGGTGAAAAGTAAGGTGCACCACCCCCAATGGGATATGCATTTGGCCCAGCTGCCTAGAATTTCCTCAAGTAAAACCAGGGAGGATTAAAAACAATGAAAGAAGTGTGAGCAGTTTGGAATTGTAAGGACTTGGTGTTTCAGTGTGAAAGATTCCCTCAATTTACTTGGTCCCAAAGGTCAGAGCTTATAATATTTCCTATTTTGCCTACTTCTCCTACTGCCACATAACTCCTTGCTTCCCTCAGATAATTGTATGCCTATTAAGTAGCTACAGCATTCATGTTTCTTAAAGGGACAGTGATAAATCTTTCCTCATTACTCCCTAGAATTGGGATTTGACCTGCAAGAAAGGATGCCTGCTGCTTTGTTCTAAAAAGTGATCTACAGAATTTGATAGAAACTCTTTGGCTCCTCATTGGGGTGTTTTTTCTACAAAGCTTATCACATAGTCAGATCTGGGAACATCCAGTCATCTATGTTAATGAGTCTCTTCAAATCATACCAACCAAATTTGTCTCTACATTACATCCTCTGTTCAATCAAGTGAACACAAAATGGTTGGAAAAATGTAAGATTCAATAGTAAGTCCATTCTAAAGAGAGTATTCAGCAAGCATCTGTGGTGCTCACCAAAATTGCTACCCCAGAGACCTGGATTGCTTTAGAAGCACTAATCCTTAAGATGAGACAACTCCACGAATGAAGAGGTTATCACCATCTCATTAATATGTTGGAAAGTGTATTGAATCAGCAAGTTCTACGAGATGAAAATGCTCACCAGGGTCTATAATTGATTTTTTTTCCATTTTTGCATTTTGAAGTTCAGGTTTAGCACATATTGGGACTTCATTGCTGCCTTTCAGCAAGAAAGGACATTCAAAATATCACCTGCACTAGGCTTTGTGAAGGATAATCTTTCAGTTGAGCACTCCAGTCTCTGCAAAAGAAGTGGACTTCTATACCTCAATGTTTTCCAACACAACCACAATATCACCTTGAAAACAGAGATATATAGACAAAACCAATGTGCAAGTGGCCCTCAATTTAACCAGTTCCTTATGCTTTGCATCTTTACAGACATTATTTATTAAAGACTTGTGTGAATTGGTGCTGAATACAAGAATTAGCTTCTACTGATATTCAGGAGCCACAGTGGTTATGTAAAACCTGGTTTCTCTGTGTCAATCGAGGTCCATGTTAATCTTGTCCTAATCATACACTTGTGTAATCCTTCAGTTTCATGTTTTTGGGTGATTGTTGTGGCAGGCTCTGGGACACTGACCTGTGGTGTGCATCTACCTGCTTCTGTTTAAGTGGCCCATGGAAATGGGCCAGAGGACCTTTTCTCAGACAGGCAATTGGCAGGTCAATAGAATTACACTTTAGTGAAGACATTGTGAATTTATTTCTCTAATTCAAAAGGTGAGTGTAAAGACCCATTGGAAAATTATATCAAGACAATTTCTGAGAACACTAACTATAAGGCAACAGTTCAAGTGGTGAGGCCTGGCCAGGGGAGTGAGCATAGAATGTCTGTCTCTCCTTGAACACCAGCAACTTGCTATCATCTGTCCTAATGATTAGTGATTAAGTTCCTTCTCTCAACATTGGGGAGATCATCAGCTCTTCACTTATAGGAATGCTTACAATTCCTAAATCTTATGTTCCAGCTCTCTCCTGTTCGGGCTTTCATGGAAAGTTGTGGCATCACACCAGAATTGGTATTTTGTTTTGCAGTTCAAATTTCACCTAAGCAACCATGTTGCCCCCAATCTCCGCTGCTCTGAAATATCATTGAACATCATTGTGAGTGACTGCTAAGGCCCTAGGCCAGCTTCCTGTCCCAACGATATATGAGGATTTTGTAGACCAGGACAAATATCTTCACAGGGTCATGCCCTTTTGGCCTGTGCTATGTTTGGTGACCCACATGTCCTCAGGAACACCTGCATCTCTCCCTGCTACACTACACCTTGTGGAGCCCAATTGCCTGCAGCAGGGCCCCATTCCCACAAAATCATGATGAGTTCTGCAGTCAAGTTTACACATCGCCCCCTCATGGATATGGAATGTATTGCACACTGACTGGCTTCAGCAGGGTTCCTTCCCTTGGATTGAGTAAGTTGTATAAAAAAAAAAAAGAGGGACCCAGAAGGGTTCTCTTCTCCTCTATTTCATGAAATACTTTGAAGAGTATTGGAATGAGCTCTTTTTTCAAGGTCTTGTAGAACTCTGCTGTGAATCCATCTGGTCCTGCACTTTTCTTTGTTGGTAGGCTTTTGATGACTTCTTCTATTTCATTGCTTGAAATTGATCTATTTAAGTTGTGTATGTCCTCCAGATTCAGTTTGGGTGGCTCATATGCCTCCAGGAACCTGTTGATATCTTCCAGGTTTTCTATTTTGATAGAGTATAAATTTTCAAAGAAGCTTATTATTATTTTTGCATTTCAATTGTGTCTGTTGTATTATTTCCATTTCCATCATGAATTTTAGTAATTTGGAGTTTCTCTCTTCTTCTCTTCCCTAGTGTGGCTAAGGGTTTATCAATTTTGTTTACTTTTTCAAAGAACCTCCAAACTCCTTCTATGAAGCCAATATCACCCTGATACCAAAACCAGAGGAGGACACAACGAGGAATGAAAATTTCAGACCTATATCTCTAATGAACATAGATGCAAAAATTCTTAACAAAATTTCAGCGAATCGCATACAAAAGCATATTAAAAGGGTAGTGAACCATGATCAAGTGGATTTCATCCCAGGAATGCAAGACTTGATGTCTTCTGCTTCCCTTCTACAGCACAGCTGGGCCAGCCATACTATTGATTCCTCCACAACAGCCCTCTCCCAAAGAGGTTCTGGTTGATACTGCTATCATATGGCATTTCCCTGACTGCAGGTGGTATGGGCTGTGCAGCTTGCATGAAAGACAAGCCATTCATAGAAATCCAAGTTTCTCAAGGCCCAGAAACCAGCCCAGGGGCAAAAAACCCCCTGCATTCTCCTGCATGAGTCAGAAAATTTCAAGCTTACCCGAACCAAACTTCTGGATTCCAGCCCCTTCCACTCTACATAGTGTAGTTCTCCTCTCCTTTGCTCCCATATCTCAATAAGACAGGTAAAAATTTAGCAATTTCTTGAGTGGGACAAAAACCATGGTAGGAACATTTTGCTGTGATTTGAACAACTGACTGTTCAATGGACAGGACTTCCTCTAAACAATCTCACTGAAAAAAATGCTCAGAGAAATTCCTGCAAGCACAACTACTGGACATTTGAAAACTAAATGGGGATCATTTTTTCTCTGAGAAAATATTTTTCATGGGTTCATAGATCCTGTGATACATCACCATGTCCACTCCCCTATACATAGTACATACTGTGCCTTGTGTATTTTCTGAGACATTCCCTTATTCAGAGAAACAGTCTATGCCCAGAAAGTTCAAATTTTTCAGGCACCCACAAGCCTGTTTTGAAAAGCAAGATTCAACACACCCGCTGGAGTATGCATTTGCCACAATTGCTTAGAATTTCCTTGAGGGAATCCCAGGAGGAATGAAAAGAATGAGGTAGGTATGAGCAGATTGGATTTGTAAGGACTTGGTGTTCAGGTGTGACAAATTCCCTCAATTTCCTTTGGACCCAAAGATCAGACTACATGACATGTCCTAGAAATATCTATTTCTCCTACTGACTCAGGTCTCCATGCTTACCTCTGATAATTGTCTGGTCATTGAGAAGTTACAACTCTCTTCTTCCTTAAAGGGACAGGGATAAATCTTTCTCTCCTCATTAATCCCTAGACATTGGGATTTCAGTGCAACAAATTATGCGGGCTGCACTGCTCTCAATAGCAATCTACAGTATTTGATAGAAATTATTTTGTTCATCACCAGGTAATTTTTCTCAAACCCATATCACATGATCAGGTTGGGGAACATGCAGTCATTTACCTTAAAGAACCTCTTCAGATCATGCCAACCTGTCATCGTCTCTACATTACCTTCCCTGTTCAATCAAGTGAACACAAAATGGTGGGATAAGTATCAGATTTAACTGCAAGCCCATTCTAAAGAAAGTATTCGGCAAACATTTGTGGTATAAGCCAGAAATTATTCCCCAGAGAGGTGGATTGCTTCAGAGGCAATATTTCTTAAGATGAGACAACTCTCAGAATCACAGAGGTTACCCTTCACATAAATAAGCTGTCATGTGTATTGAATCAGCAAATTCTACAAAATGAGAATGCTCACTAGCCTCTATCATTTCCACTTTTGCATTTTGATTTTGAGATTTAGCACACATTAGGAATTCACTGTTGCCTTTCAACAAAAAATGACATTTAAAATATCTCCTGCACTAGGGATTGGAAATGAGAAAATTTCTGGTGTGCTCTCCATTCTCTTTGCAAAAGAAATAAACTTCTAACCCTCAACATTTTCAACAATTTCAACAATTCAATTTAGCAAGACTTTCTCCAAATAGTCTCACTGCAAGAGTTTTGAGAGGAATTCCTGCAAACAATACTACTGGAAGTTTAAAATTGATATCCATTGTGACTACTGTGTTAATGTAAAGCCTGGTTTTCCCATATCATTTGAGGTACTTGTTCATGCTGTCTTCATCAGGCACTGTTTCATCCCTCAATTTCACAATCTTGAAGGATGGTTGTGCCAGGGTCTGTGACACTGATCTCTAGTCTGCATCTACCAGCTGCTTGTTAAGGGGTCCTTGGAAATGGGACAGAGGGCCTTTACTCAGAATCACAATAGGCTCAAGAGAATTACACCTTTTTTGAAGACACATTCCGAAGGTGTTTCTGCCTCAAAAGTTGAGTGCAAGGGCCACTTGGGAAATCATAGCAAGACAATTTCTGACTTCACTGAAATTATAAGTCACCATAAATTTGGGGGGCACTGGCCGATGGTGTGAGCATAGAATGTCTCACCTTGATTGCCAGAATCCTGATAGCCTCCTTTTGAATTGATTAGTGATTAACTACCTAACTCAACATTGGGGAGATAAGCATCTCCTTACTTCTACTTAGAACTCTTAAATCACAACTTTCAACTGCCTCCTATCATGGTAGTAAAGGAAAGGTTTTTTTCATCACAACAGAATTGGTGTGATATTTTCCAGTTCATACTTTACCTAACTGACTGTAGCCCCACATGCTTCTCTGCTGTGAAATATCATCCGTTGTCCCTCATTGCGAGTTGCTCCTAAGACCCTAGGCCAGTATCCCAACTCAGCAATGGGCCAGATGATACCAGACCAAGATGAGTGTTTTCATAGGGCCATACCCCTGTGGCCTCTGCTAGACTTGGTGACCCATCCCTTCTCTGGCACCCTTATATCACTCCGTACTCAATTTAGGCTGCAGGTGGAAAAGTGTCCATATGCAAACAGGTTCCTTTGCAAATACACTTCACATCCCTCCTCTCTACCAGCTGGATACATTTTCTTCTCTAAGTAGGAGACTTACTATTGCAGGTATTGCTGTGAAATACCAACTATTAAAAGGAAGCTGCAGAGTCATGACCTGCATAAAAAGATTCAAGCAGTGGAAAGTCTGCAACGTTGCCTGTGGAGGACTGAAGGTGAGGGAAATGTCTTCGTATGCCTTTGCCCCTGCCTTTTCTTGCACATCAGCATGGTCAAGAGCAGACTGTGAACCAAAGTAAAGGAGCAGGTCCTAGATAGGGAGAGCCTGACTGAATTTTAATCTTAAATACTTTAATTCTGACAGTTAGCTCTGTTGATGAATGGAACCATTGGAAAGGTCCCACTACTAGCGGATGCCAGTAAGTCATGAGGTTTGCTCTTTTCCAACATCTGATTTACTGACACTAAGTATTGGTTTTAAGCTATTGAAAGTCACTTTGTCAATAGCATATACTCTTAAACATGGTATAAGTAATAATAATTGCTGTTAGAGAGGAATTGTATTTTCATGTTATCTAGTGAAAGAACTGGAAATATTATGTCAAAAGAATACTCAAGCAGTGAGGTACATCTTCCATATTTTTTCTCTTTTTTGTGAAACAGAATCAGAGAATTTGCCACAGGTGTACAAGAACTCATGATCCTCTAAGAAGCCTTAGACTCCCATGTAGTTTTGTGGTTCCAAGAGTGCACCTCTATGCCTGGTTTCTGAAGCACAGGAGATTTTCTGTTTTTCCAGTATTAGCAATTGAACACAGGATTCTCTAAAACTGAACTACATGCATGGCCCATTTGATGTTTAATTTTGTGACCAGATTTGGGTAGTTGCAGAATGGGATCTTCAATTTCCAATCCTGCCTTCCCAATCTCCCCAATGCCTGGAATTCCAGGTGTACTCTAACATGCCAGGATCCTGGCCCCTAGAATTAGGAAAGAATGTGCACTCAGATTTTGACCCCTTGTTTACCCTCCTGTCACAGTATAAATTTATCCAGCCCTGATCATTAGAGGATGACTGTAATATTCTATGGTGAGACCACCTCATCAACACAGTACACCTCTATTAGGTCCTTGAGGCATGTAGAATCTATTTATCCCCCAGCTCTCTGTACACACATGGGTGAGTCGAGTCCTACTGAGTTGGATTAAATCTAACACAAAGCAGAATTATCCAGTGCAGTTGACTCCATAAGGCTGACCCTTTCTGAGGTCAACCATATCAATTATGGTCAGTTTTAAAGAAAGTCATTATATACAGTACAACAGCCAATGGATATTCTGAGGTTCAGTCATTGTGTTTACTGTCCGTCAACTGAGATCCCACACTCAGACTGCCTGCCTATGTGACTGCATACCAATACAAATCCTCTCCTCATTCCTGTGGCATCCAGCATCCTAAGAGTTGGCACCTGTCTCTAGGTGACTGTCAAGTATGTTACCTTCTCATAGGTCACATGTTTGGGTGATCTGTGGTGGGACACCCTCTCTTCCTAGGCGTCTAAACAGAGGTGAACCACAGCAGGGGAGGTCCCCCTATTCTCAGAAGATCTCTCAGTCTACTAGACAATGCCTAGGTCTCTGAATATCACCTGTTCCAGGGGTGTTTATAATTTTTGCTGTCCATGGTCTGCTCCTGAAGAGGGTCATTTGTACACAATGACTTCAGTGGGTTTGTTTCCAGTACATTACTAGGATCAAATATAAGTTTTCTAGACTAGGACTTCAATACTTAGAGTCCACCCTTGCCTCTCTGGATGTCTGTAGCAGTACTGTAAGTAGATCCATAGAGCTTGGTCTGTTGGCACAGAATGCTTTTCAGCATCCTAAGGGGTCAAGGCAGAAGTATATGAATTACAGAGTGAGTTCTGGCTAATTTGATTGATCCTCACCTAATCAAACAACAGAAACTGTCATGGGAACTCAAGAGGAAAGAACTCTGGATTTATTTATCACTACTTAAAGAAGAGAAAAATTGAAATTGCCAATTGGTTTGAAGGCCTTTAAGAGAAGAAAATGTCACCCTTGAACATGAACTTCTTCGCACTTCCAATTCTGTATTTTATGTTTGCATGCTTTCAATTTCCTGTACACACATCCATAGACCCAGTATTAAAGATCTCCCCATGCCACTGCATTTGATGTGGATTCATACCACCCATATAGGGGGATACTGTCCTTCTATACAGATGAGAAGAGCAGTTCTGAATGCAATCAAATATCCAAAAACTCCTGTTCCGTTTGGTTCTGCATTCCATTTCCATTGTCATCAGGGGTATTGCCCCAGGGAATGCAGCATTCTCTGGTGGCCGGAATCCTCACACCCTTTTGGCAGTCACTTCTGTGCCATACACAGTGACCTCTACTATACCTCCTCCAGCATGTCCTGTGTGTTTTCTCAAGCATAGGACTCATATGCTCTACTGAGGGCTCCATCTGGAGCTATGCAGTGCAGATGGTGGCACAGCCAAGTGAATGGACTGAGCAGTTAACCTTATAAGAAAGTATATAACATTTTTCTCCATATCTTACCATATCATTCTCAATAATGAAAAATTGTACCTAACAAAACAACAACAGCAACAAGAAACAAAACAAAACAAAAACAATAATGCAAAGCAAAAGCAAAATCAAAACCCCCAAACCAGAAACTTCCAGAGGCGACGAACTTGATAGCCATGGTGAGGCATCTGGCACTGTGTAACAATGTTGAGGAGATGACAATAAGGAGGTGCCATAGAAGATATTAGCTCTAGGGCAATGATTACTTTTCAGTGGACTTGTAGTGGCTATTGTCCTGAGAGCTTCTTGACCTGGTGACTCCAGTGTTTGGCTGCAAGGAATTGATGTTTTTACTAGGAGAGAGAGCTGCAAGAGTAAACAATCCAAGCATTATTGTCTTTCCCTGGCCCTTTCCTAATTCTCAGATGAACCCTTCCTCAGAGACATGCCCAGCCCCTATCCCCACAAAAGGACATCTTCCCAGACTAGGGTCTACCAGCTGGGGGAAGTTGCACTTTGTGTGGCTTGGGACATCATGCCAGTTCCCAGTGGAGCAGCACAGATTCCTCTGTGCACACACGCTGGCATCAACCCCAGGGCTGCTCCTCAGAGGCCTCAGACTCAACGGGAACTGTGTTCTCCAGCTGTGTCAATAGGCTCAGTGTATGGAGGGTCACCTCTGACTGAGGCATGGTCAGAACAAAGAAGGTCCTGAGAACATTCAGGCTGCCCATGGACCCCACAAAATCCTCAGAATACAGATATGTTCACATTTTGATGAAGAAGCAAAAGGTGCTGTTGTATTTGGAGTGGGACAGGAATTCATGAGAGGCTGGCCCTGTCCTTTAGCTAGAATCTCCCAAGGACCCATGCATGGTAGGAATCCCAATGAGTGGCCAAGCAGGTAATATGCAGGAGGCTGAGGTGGACAATCTGGTGGGGGACAAGTGTGGGTATGTGGCTCCCCACACCTGCTGCCTCTCCTCAATACAGAAATATGCAGACAATCTTGGTGGGATTTGCTGTGTTGGGAATGGATTCATACAGTGCAGAGCTCTGAGGCCCCAGGCCCTCCTATGTCTCTTGGCTACCCAAAAACCCAATATTGCTCTCTGTGTTCTTTCTGGGTAAACCCAGACATCAGCCCTCTACTGCAAATAACACAAGGGTGGTACTGACCCTTGTTTTGCCCATCTCTTCCAAGATGTCTCAAGTAACCACTGGGGAGTCAGAAGCCCACTCTGTTGGTCTCAAAGCAACTTACTTGTTTATTATGAACTACAGTCACACAAGTGCTATGAAGCAATCTGCTAGTGTCCTGGAAGATACATCTCCTACTCATATCTGACTGAAGCTTCTCATACTTAAACAAGGTCAGGAGGGTGTCATTTTGAACATCGTGTGCCCCTCATCTGACTAGATGCCTGGGAGGATTGACTAACTTCCTGCAAATAATGGAAACTTGAAGAGGCCAGGGATATGTGTCTGCATTGTTTCCAACATGAAAGCTCATTTGCCTGCCAAAGTTAGGTGTTTTACAGATACTGGAGCCATGAATCAACCCAACCACACACTGTCTGGTGATCTCAGAGTCAGTGTTTCCTCCTGCTCCATTCATTTCAGGGGTCCTCACACATATTCCTTCCTATATGTGCAAAATTCTTATCCTGACACTCTGGCCAGTTTGACCTGAGGCAGAATATTTCCTTCCCAGGGAAGGGAAGGCCAACAGAATAAGTCCAGAGCCCTTGGCAGCCTGTTCCCCAGGACCAGACCTGAGGTAAACACTCCTGGGTCTCATTCTACTTGGTAATCTCAACACCCAGGCAGCATTCTCTGCTTAGAATCCTAGTTTTCACACAGATGACTGAAGGAATGCAGGTCAGCATGATGCCCTGCATTCCCAACATCATGCCAGGAGATCACCTGTCTGAGGACTACAGGTGGTAAACACATTTGAGTCAGCATCTACAGCACCTTCAGGGTACTGTCCACATTTTGGCACATCCACAAAAATTCATGGACTCGGGAGATGTTTCCCCTCTCCATGAGAGTCACCAGTCTATTATGAACTCCAGTAACACAAGTGCTATGAAGCTATCAGCTAGACAGGTCACATCCATGAATAAACCTTTGCATCTCCCTAGTTTCAGGGACAAAAGAGGGCTTTTCAACATGAAAACAGAAGTAATCTACAACATGACTCACTGCCATACAATCAAGGTAAAAGAACAGAAGACTTTCTCTCCATATTCTCAGTTTATATGAGGGAGACACACACACACCTAGTGAGGTTCTTGGACTATCTCAAGGGAAATCCCAGACACAGGTTAGACTATGCTCACCTGAAATGGTCTGTCCTTTCTTATGTCTGGTTTCTGTGGAAACATGGCTCAAATCTTGGAGACACAGGACTGACCCAGCACCTCCAAATTCTTGAACAACCCTACTCAGGCATTTCCTGAGGCCTGAGTATCACCCGATTGGTAAAAAAGAAGAACTCATGGCTATGGGTTGGCTGTCTCAGCACAAATCTGCAGACTGGCCAGCATATGGATTGTGGGTTCCTAGTTACCTGAGTTCCAAATTCCATGTTATGTGGCCAAAGAAGTAGGTCACTTTTGGGGGGACTCCTTACCTGAGTCCTTTTCTAACACAAGAGGGTTCTCAAGACCCCCTGAGGTTCTGGCTGCTCCCATCTTCCCATGACAGATGGACAAGTGGACACAGTTCTACTAACACAACCTGAACTGGTTCCAAGAAAGACCCAGACATGGCCATTTCTTGAGTTGATGGAGACAAAGCTAGCTTCAGTCCCATCTCCTCCTTCTGATTATGTGTGTTACCCTCAAGCAATCACAGTGCTTCAAAAGGCTTCCAGAGTTTCCCAATATATTCCCTAGGGATACTTATCCCATCTGCTCTTGAGGCTGTCATCGAGTGTAAATGCCCATGTATTCATAAACCCTCTGAGAGACCCTAATGCTGGAGTGCACATACATATAGATGACACAATTTGGGGAGGCAAGGGAAAAAGAATGATATGCAAATATGCCATGACCCGAATCCCACAGTGAGAGAGGGAATGTTAGCATCTCTCTTGGTGGTGATGTTCCACAGGGCACCACTGGAATTTTGTAGGGGTTGATTTTCAAAGAGAGACTCTTCTTACATTCAGCCTGCCAGTGACTTCTTTCGAGTTTCTCAATTGTCCCAATGTCTGTTACCATTGTATGATGTGGTACACTACAAAGTATCTCAGATGACACAGCAGTGTTATGCCCTCTAAGGGGATCCATGTCAGCAGCTGGGGTCTAAGAAACAGTAATTGAGCAAGTGTGAGCAATATAACTTACAACTTGGAGTCATGGGAAGTCTCATTTCTGTTTCTCTCCATAGCCCTATGTCAGGGACCACAGCAGGTATTTGAGTTCTTCGTAGGAATAGTTGGTGTGGCAGCAGACACAACTCCATGGACCATTATTGGTTGCAACTTAAAAACAGACCAATCACCACTGATAAGACTAAATTTGAGAATCTTTGTTAAGCTGATCTGCTGACTGTCTCACACAATGCCCCCAAAAAATGGCTATTGGGAGAAAAACCCTGACCAGAGGGTTGCAATGGTTCTTCTACCAAAAATCACATCAATGAAAAGTGTCTGTTGCTATGATTCAAAATTGTAAACTTACATCATAAAATCAGCAGTGGGGGAAAAATAGTCAGTAACTTCTAAACAACCACTGTTGATATGGTTCATTGTTTAAGAAAAAAGAGGACAATATTTTATCCTATATGTATTGTCATTTTCATTGATATACATGTCATGTTAAGTAACTAATGATGGGTACAGGGAGAGGGTGTTCCCATTTGAGAAACATTTCCTATGTGACATGAAGTCTCAGAGGAAATTGGAGTCTGTTTAGTCATTGCCCATATAGCCTGGCCTGTAACATTTCCACGGAGCAATATCAGTCAGCTTATCAAAGTTTCCTGCTTGGCAGGGGATCCTTTACCTGTGGGAATAAGTTTGTTCTTCTGTTCTGGTCCTTCTGTAATTAGATGAACCCAGATTTGAAAATCAGCATAGCAACAATATAAATTAAGGTGAGCAACACAAAGTGGAGGCTGGACAGAAAATCCTAAGTAATTAAATGAAAATAGCTGGAGGCTGGACAGAAAATCCTAAGTAATTAAATGAAAATAGCTGGGTGGACCCAATAGTCAATAAAACACCAGGTAGAAATGTGGTGGAATTAAGATAGACTGAAGGGAGAGTATCAAACCATGTTACTGGGTGTGCAATAACAGGTTGTGGGATATGGGTAAAATAGGACTCTGTGCCATTAGCCATGTCATGATTGTGCATATTATAAAAACCACCATGATAAACTTCTGATTAGAAGCAGTGCATTGATCTGTTTATCTTAAGCATTTCTCAGTTAGTTTGGCTAATTTATCCATTTGCTCCTGTAATAAGAGAACAAACGGTAAAGTAAGTTGAGTTGGGGATATTTTCTACTGCAGGGATGAGAATTCCCATGAATTCAGCAGTTACTTCTTGTTTCTGCTGTCTCAGCTTCAGGGTAGCTGCTTAAAGAGTAAAAAAAAAAAAGATATGGGGAGGCGAAAGGAAAAAAAAAAAAAGAGATTTACATGGGGGTCTGATCCGTGAAAGTTTCCAGGAGCCAGAGACCAAAAATAAGGTCTTGTGCCTGAGAAAGAGAAATGTGAAGGGGAAGAAAATATGATAAATTTAATTCATCTCCAATTAGTGTTAAGAAAAGGCAAAAAAAAGTCTGAGAAAAAGGCATAAGGGGTTTTCAGTGGGAGGATTTGCAGCTTCATCAGGAATGTCTGGGAGAGGATTAATGTGGAGTTGTGTGGGGCCTGTACAGAGTGATAAGAGGCATTAGGGGGATCAACTTTTAAATTGCTGAAATGAACCGAGGAAGGATAGCCTTCTATCTTGGCTGTGGTGGAGATAGTTAAAATGACCTAAAACAGGCTTTTCACTTTCCTTGTAAGGAGGGTACAGGTTGAGGAGGGGAAATGTAGACTGAATCCTCAGTGAAAATAGACAGAGGGACCTCTGAAGATTTTGGTTGAGATGGATGTTCATGAGCTAGTTCCAGAGAGCTGCTGTAAAGTGAGCAAGAGAGGTTTTAAGATGTCAGGAGGTACTAGGTAACTGAGGTAACTGACACCAGGTAACTGAGGTTGAATGGCATGCGGAAGGAGGAATTGCCAATTCTAAATTCAGAACTGCTGATCATGAGAGGATTCTTTGGTAAAGTTCAGATTCACAGAAGTGCAAGGCATAGAAACTTCGTCCAAAGGAAATGAGTACCAATGGATAATTTATCTCAAATTGCCTTTATGGTCCTGTTTGTTCTCTCAGCACTTCCTGAGGACTGGGAATGATAGGGATTGTGAAAGTTCCATTTTAAGTTTAAAATTTTGTCTAGCTCTTGAGTGATGGAGGAATTCAACTCAGGATGATTATCAGATTGGAGGGAGGTAGGTAAACCAAGGGATGGAATTATTCCCCAGTAAAATATCGTTGCTACTGTGGAAGTCCCCTTTGTTAGTAGTTGGGAAAACCTCATTCCATCCAGTAAAAGTGTCTACTCAAGCCAGGAGGTATTTATATTTATTTACTGCAGGCATGCAAGTGAAGTTGAGCTGCCAGTCCATGGCAGGGAGAATGTCTATAGCCTGGTGGGTAAGGAATAGGGTGGTCTTACATTTGAGTTGCAGGTAACCCTAAGACAGGTTGTGCATGAGCAGAAAATTTGGTGGACATATTGTAAATCTGAAGGACACATTTTAAAATAATTCTTTAAGAATATTTAGAGAAAACACGTGTCTTGGTGGAATAAATTATGGAGATAGTACGAGAGGGCCTTAGTTTCCTCAGGGGGAAACTGAAGTTTTAAAGGTGTAGAGTATTTCTGGTGATGGTGGCTAGATTGAGCAATACCCTTAGCAAGTCTGTCTGCCTCCTGATTCCCAAGAGAATTGTAATTTCTTCAAGTCTGATGCCCCCTACAATGTAGAACTGCAACCTTTTAAGGCAAAAATGTAGTCTCAAGTAAACCTTTAATGTAACTCACATTGAGGATGGGGGTTCATGCCTCAGTTAGAAATCCCCTCTTTTTTCAAATTAAGATGTTAGAATGAATAATTCTATAAGCATAATTGGAACCTGTAAAAATATTAATGGACTCATCCCTGGCTAATGATACATCCAGGGTGATGGCCACAAATTTGGCTTGCTCTAATGTTGTTCCTAGGAGTGTAAAGGAGATAATTCTAATACTTGGGTAAGATTGAAAGAATAATTTGAAGTAGTTTTTCTTCAAATTGTAGCATAACCTGAAAGATAAGGGGATTGTTTTGGGGAGCTTCACTCTATAAACCAATCAGTGGAGTCAGGTAATGACTGATACATTATGTCAGAAAGTGGGCTTGTCAAAAAGCCCAGAGTGTCAGAACAAGAGTGAAAAATTACAGGGGTAGAGGAGCAGAGTGACTGGGTTTAGTGAGGATTTTTGCTGAAAAGTCATTAGGGGATCTAGGAGCTGTGCATGTAGTAATTGCCTTTTAGTTGAGGGATGGGATAAAAATGAACAATGACTAAGGATATCTGAGAGGAAGTGTGTGGTAAGAACTATAATGAGTGATCTGTAATAATGTGATCTTTCTTGCCTCGGGGATCAGGAAAACTGTTGAGATATTGAGGCCCACCTTGGTAAACAAGTCTAATTACTTGGAGAGAAATGCAATGGGGTTAGGGGCATCTCCTGCTTCCTGAAAAAGAACTCCTAATACATGTCAAAATTCTGAGTGAAGAGCAAAAAAGGGCTTTTTAGGGTAGGTAAATAAAAAAATTGAAGATTTTAGAAAAGAAAACTGAAGAGCAGAAGTTTTAGAAGTAAAGGAATGGGGATACAAAAGGGCATCTGATTCCCTTTGAAGGCCTGATAAAGAGATTTGGCTATAAGAGAAAAATTTGGTATCTATATACAAAAATAGTTAAAAATACTTTAAAAAGTCCTAAGAAGGATAGCATATTCCTTTTGGTGGATGGTAGAGGAATGTACTTCAAAGCTTAGAGTTGGAGTTTATCTGAGAGGATGGTACAGGAAGCAGCTGTTAATAGGATGCCTAAATGTTTAACTTGTGGAGAACAGAGATGGGCCTTAGACTGAGAAATCCGGTATCCCCAGGAGGGCAAGGTGTTAACTAGGGTGCTAGTGTGATAAATGAAATATTGTAGAGAAAGGCTACAGAGTAAGAGGTCATCCATGTACTGTATGAGGTGGTTAGGGAATATACTTAGGGTTGCTAGGTCACATTGAAGGGCCTGGCCAAAACTGTGGGGTCTCTCTCAAAATCCATGGAGAGGAACAGTCCATGTGATCCATTGTGAGTAGTTAGTGTATAGATCTGTCCAGGTAAAAGAAAAGAGTGGGTGTGAGGCTGGATAAAGTTGAATACTAAAGAAAGCATCTTTCAGGTCTAATACTGAGTAATGTGTGACAGAGGAAGTAATATCAGAAAACAGAGTGAAGGGATTGGGCACCATTGGGAATGTGGGCACAATTGCCTCTTTGATATTTCCAAGGTCCTGCACTAACTGCCATTGGATTCTTTTTCTTCAAGAATGGTGGAATTGTGAGGTAAGTTGGTATGAGGAGTCTGACCTGCAAGAAATGGGAAATGCCGGGTTTTAAACCTCTAAAATTTGAGGGGATAAGAGGATATTAAGGAAAGGTCATATAATGAGTATGGTCCCTTAAATTGATGTGAACTGAGGAATGATCTCTTGCTATTTATGGTTGATAAGTGTCACAGACAATGGGCTTAATCCCAGCAAGCAAAGGACTATTTGGGAGTTTAGGGGGCATGGAGACTTGGTCCAGACTAGAATGAAACTAAAAGAGAGTAGTGGACTTTAAAGGGGGAATAATAATGAAAGATTGTAATTTTGAAGAAGAATTCAACCTAAGAAAGGTCTAATCAGAACTGTAATGAAGGATGTTTATTGTATTTTACTGATTTTTCCAAGTGTTTTTTTCATTATTAGTCCTAATTTGTTGTACATGGCAGTCAAATGCATTTGAATGGACATCCCTAAGATAGGCTGTGAAGAACTGCATGTCACAGGTGGTGTTTTCATCTTTTCCATGGTTCTTTGTCAATTTCTGATACACCTTCCATGGGCAAGACATCAGAAAGTGACATCTATTTCTCAAAATTCACATTTAAAAAGGAAATCAGTGAAAATAGACATGCAGCATCTTTATACTGACAAAGTTTCTAAGGCCCTAGAAAATACAGGGAGACTGCTTGCCCACTGGAGATACACCTACTTCAGCCAGCCTTGTACATGAATTGGTGGGGGAGGTCCAGTAGCACCTACTGTGCCTTTCATTTTGGAATAATATCTGATTTTTCTAGTTTGCAAAGGAACATCCATGTGCAGCAGGCAGTATGGGACAAAAATGAATTGTATTTGCAAGGGCTTTGGGTTCAGGTTAGAATTACCCCTCAGTCTTTTTCAAAATAATAATCTGAGCATACAATGTGTACCCAATATCCCTACTTATCCTCCTATCCAAAACACACATGGATCACTGAGAAAAAATATTTTGTCAGAGTTCACAAACATTCCTTTTCTTACTTAAAAAGATTCAGATAAATTTTGCTACTAAACAGCCCCCAGGACTTTGGGACTTGATATGCAAATGAAGATCCTGGCAGTATTGTTTTCCAGATGAAATTAAAAATGCTTTAGAAAGGATTTCTTTTGCCTTTGGATGATTGTTCTGCATAAAACAAC
Organism: Glaucomys volans; assembly: GCA_020662805.1. Taxonomy (NCBI): domain Eukaryota; kingdom Metazoa; phylum Chordata; class Mammalia; order Rodentia; family Sciuridae; genus Glaucomys; species Glaucomys volans. Next base: position 21,952 of record JAJEJO010051003.1, on the reverse strand, counting down.
AGAAAGGATGACTTGAAGAGTATCCAATCACCTAAACCCTGGATCCTCATCAGTTAATTGCAATCCTTCCATTTTTCAAGATGTTCAGGTCTTGCTGGTTCAAGTCAACAGAACATGTTTGGAAAAGTAGCAGTTTTAAATGGAAGCTGACTCTACTGTGAGTTCATAGCATGAAGTTGGGGTGGGGTAGGTGTCAGCATTGCTTCCACAGTGACCTTGATTTTTATGATTAGGCATAACTTGAGATGAGATTACTCTTAGGAACTGATAGATAACTATATTCTTATGAAAATTCTGATGTGGACTGTTAGTAGGCCATGTCTTGAAAATGAAAGTATGCTCAGGAAGAGTTTAGAGTCAGGGAATTCAAAATGTCTTCTGCATTAATCTTAGGGAAGTTAATGCCCTCTGAGCAGCACTACCAGATTCTGTGCATTTGAAGGGAATGGTAGGTGTGTGAGAGAAGGAAGTCCATCTCAAATTCAGCTTGGAAACTAAGAGGTGATGACAAAAGAGAAAGAGTCAATGAGAGGGAAAGAGAGAGAATGGATGGTGGATGGTAGGGGAACTATTATTAAGTAGTGGAATTTCACAAGGCAATCACAATCTGGGCCAATGAATGACTAGGAAGTTTGCAGGCTAGCAATCTAGGATGTAATGTGGTATGAGGGAGGCAGAAAAATGGTGGCAGCAGAATAGCAGATCTGATGCCAATATTCCTCCCTTTTTCTTTTTATAGACATTGGGGGTGTGACACTGGTCTTTCTTCTGTAACTTTTTCCTGCTGATTAGGGACAAAGAGTTTCATTCCTGTAACAAAAGGAAGATTAGGGAGAACTTTAGGTGGGTGCTGGGATTTTACAGCCAGAGATGTGAATAGTAAATTGCAGGTTTCAGCTTTGTGTGTCAGGGGCTGGTAGTATTGAAGAAGTGATTGATTGATTGGTGAATTTTTGTGTGTCCAACAACTTCATAACTTGTGCATCTGATCTTGTAGGAAATCTGTAGGCCATTTAGCAGGCATGGTTCTGTTTAGGACAATCTGTAAACTTTAAAACAACCCCAAATTTCTAACTCTGGCAGTTTCTCTTGATAGTTTTCAGGTGCTTCTGCCTAAGGACCTCTTTTGTAGCCTCCAGTCTTACTTATTCTTGGGGCTAACACAGGTATAGATCTTAAGTTACATTTAACTATTGTTTTTTTTCTTTTAAATGCCAAGGAATGGCTATGTTTTGGTTTTAACTCTTTAGCCAGGTATTCAAGATCAAGCTGGTCAAATTGATCTTGTGATTATCTGCTGTTAAATTCAGCTGAGTTCCCACAGGGGTCACTCATGGAGAACTTGAGAGCAGCTTCTTAGCTCCTTTTCTGCCATTCACTAGGTATGCTCTCCTTGAAGAGATGGCTTCCCTTCAATCATCAGGGATGTCTCTCTTTTCCAATGATGCTCCTCTGCAGCAGGTGAACTGACTGACTTTTAATCCTCTAGTGCTCTCATTTTTCTCCTTGATCAGGAGGTCATTTGGTCCAGAGTTGTAAAGCTCCTCAGAGAATTTCTCCTATTCTCTGGGTTCAGGCTGACTCAGAGGTCAAGAATCAAATTTTAATCTCAACCTCTAATTTTGATCTTAAATATCCAGCAAACCAGTCCCATCAGTCATGAAATAAGAGTACTGTGCTTTAATTTTAATGTTTGTCACTTTAGGGTTCTTACCACGTTTTATTTAATTGGAGCCTATATTATCTTATCTGCCCTATAGGTGATGGGTTATTATATTAAATTAATTTTGGTTGTTTGTTCTTAAAGTACTACTTCTGAAAAATATTAATCAGGCAACAGTTGTAGAATTTACAAAATGTAACTAACAATAGTAAAACATTTGGTGTAATAGCTACCTTGAATTTTGGCTGAGCTGTACATTATATGCACTGTTTGAGATCATAGTAATTTTGCAACAAAAAACAATCTTTTGAATATAAACATAAAAGAGGTGAGGTCTGGCTTATTTTGGAGTCACTTTAACAAGTAGTAAGGTGGAAGGTAGAGTCTTATCTCAGGGAAGGTGGGGCTTTTCACAAACATAGATAAAGTGTTCTAGTTCTGAAGTTAATCTTTGCCTCCTCTTTAAGCATAATTTTATAGAATTTACATGTATTGTGTCCTGAGCCTATGTGAATGTTAGTTAACACAATGATATTACATCCAAAACATAATTCAAGGAAAGGCTGAGAAGCTTTTAACTTTCCATTTGTGTGACAAAGCAGCACAATGTTTCATGTTTCATGATATAAATCTTTAAACAAATCAGGCTCTCAATTACTTTTAGAAATACATTTACATTTAAACTTTTATCTCAGTATAAAGTATAACAGATTTACATAAGTTTTATTGATAACAGGTTCTGTTATAGAACATTAAATGATATAAGTAAAACCCCAATAAAATTTACTCTTCTTATTGGCACAAACACTGGTGAGAGCAAAAGGAAGGCTTGAAAATAGGGAATCTACCTGCTTGCTGCTCTGCTGACAGAAGTTGTGTCAGTTGCATTCTCTGCCCAAGAGGAATCACCATCTAACTTATACTGGGGACAGACTGTGTTGCAATAGAAATTGAGCCTATGTGGTTTGAGATCTGGAGTCAAATGACAAGACTGAATGTTTTTGAGGAGACAACCAAGAGGTTGGTGTCACAGAGAATTTTAGATTGGGCAGAGCATGATGTAGAATCCCACAAGTTGTATAATTATATACGATCATAGAGTAATAATGTCTGATTTATTCTGGTATCCTTCCTATCCCCTATCATCCCTTCAATCTCCCTATCTAATCTAAATAACTCTATTTTGTTCTATATCCCCTCCTTTATTGTGAATTAGCTTCTGCAAATCAGAGAAAACATTCAGCTTTTGGATTTTTGGGTTTGGCTTATTTCACTTAGTATGATATTCTCTAACTCCATCCATTTACCAGCAAATGCCAGAATTTCATTCTTCTTTAAAGTCAAGTATATTCCATTATATATATGTATATATATAAATATTATATATATAGTATATATATCATATTTTCTTTATCCATTCATCTGTTGAAAGGCATCTAGATTTGTTCCACAGTTTAGCTATTGTGAATTGAGCTACTATAATCATTGATGCTTTTTGACTTCTTTATATATGCTCAAGATTAGTGCTCTGAGGTGTATGTGGGAAAAATTAGAATTAGAATCTCTCTTCACATTATTGTTTCCTTTCCTGAGAAGAAACTGTTTAGTTTGAATCCACTCCATTTATTGATTCTAGATTTTACTTCTTATGCTTTAGGAGTCTCGTTAAGGAAGTCAGATCTAAGCTGAAACAGATGAAGATTTTGGCCTACTTTTTCTTCTTTAGACACAGGGTCTCTGGTCTAGTGCCCAAATCTTTGATCCACTTTAATTTTCACGCAGGGTGAGAGGTGATTAATTTCATTTTATTTAATGTGAATTTCCTATATTCCCAGAACCATTCCTTGAATAGGCTAGTTTTTCTCCAGTGAATGTTCTTAGAGACTTTGTCTAGTATGCGATAACTGTAAGTAACATTTTCTTTTATCTGAAAATCATTATGTCTCTTATTAGTATAAACACCCCTGTTTTCTGAGGGTCACTACTTACTGGATTTTTTCTATCCATTTGCTTTCAATCTGTTTATGTTTCTGGATCTAAAGTGAGTCTGAGATTCGAAATGTGGATCGTGGTGAAGCACATGTTTGGTGTGCACAAGATGCTGGGATTGCACCCCAGCCTGGAAATTAAAAAAAAAAAAAAGTAAAGAATAATGATAATAAAAATAAAGTGAGTCTCTTGCAAATAGTATATAATTGGATCATGGGAGGATATATTTTTTCCATTCTGCCAAACTCCATGTTTGGATAGGAAGGTATAATTCATTTACATTTAAGTAAAGAGGGATTTGTGTCATTTCGCTATTTCTTTTCTATAGGCCTTCTAACTTTAATTACCTCATTTTTTGCACTAATATCTTCCTTGAGTTTAGTTGATTTCTTTTGCAGTGATATTCATTTCCTTTTGAGTATAGTATTTTTCCCTATGTGAGTGCCCAGGTGATTGAATTAATATCCTGAAGTTAAAACACTCTCAATTGCATTTATACAAGGTCAACTTCAGTACCATACAAAAACTGCTCATTTAGAGATCTGTCCTTATCCTCTTCCAGTTCTTCTCTCAAAATTACATCTCTAACATGGTATGTCTACAAACATTATTAATTTTTAATTTGTTAATCTCTTAAATCATGATGAAAATAAAATGTGGATTTACAAACCAAGGCTACAGTGTTATTAACTCTTGGAATTTATTTTTTACCAAGTGTGTTAAGCTCTTAAATCATGTGGAAAACAAATTGTAGTGACACCCGGTTGCAATAGCACCACAATATAACTGCCCATGCATTTACCTGTACAGAGACCATAATTTCTCCAACCAGCTTCTTCAAATACCGTCAACTTATAGTACTCCCCTGAAATTGTCTTTCAGACAGATCTAATGTGACAAGTTCCCTCAGTTTTGTTTATCTTGGAATGTCTTAAATTTGCCCAATAATTTGGTAGGGCAGTTTTCCAGGATCTTGGATTACTGATTGACAGTATTTTTTTCAGGGCTTTTTCTCTGTAGAGCCCACTACTCTCTGTCCTCCCAAGGTACAGATGGGAAATATGCTGAGGATCTTATTGAGACTCCCTTGTGATTAGACGTTTCTTTCACACTTCCTCTAAAATCCTCTCTTTGTCTTTAGCTTTGTTTTACTATGACACCTCAGTTAGGGTTTTGATGAATTCATATTAGAGTTCAATGAGATTCTTTGATTTTTGTATTCATATCTTCTATCAAATTTGGGGACTCTTCAGCCATTGTTCTTCAAATAATCCCTCTGAACATTTCTTTCTTTCTTCTCCCTGGATTCCTACCATACATGTGCTGGTCTACTTGACTGTGTCCTGTGGGACCTCAAGGCTCTGTTCACTTTTTTTCCAATCTGTTATTTTTTCTGTCCCTCAGACCCCAAAATGTCAATGATTCTATCTTGAGTTTTGTTGATTCTTTCCTCTGACTACTCAAATCTGCCTTTCAATCTCTCCAGTGAATTTCTGAATTCCAGTTATTTTCCTTTTCAGCTTTACAGTTTCTCTTGCTTCCTTTAGATTTTATATCTCTTCATTCATTTGCCCATTTTGTTCATATGTCATTTTCTTAACTCTCACCATGTTCTCTTTTAGTCATCCACATTTTCAAGGCAATTGTTTTGAAGCCTGTGTGAAGAATGTGTGTCGTCTTTCTTTCTCAGGGAAGGTGTCTATTTTTTTTTTCTTTTCTTCCTTTAAATGGGCACATTACAAGTTTTGTTGGATGCCTTGTGATTTTTTTTTTGAAAATTGAATCTAATACCATGGTTATTCTGGAAATCATATTTCCCCCTGTCCCCAGGGTATGACGTTTCAATTTGTTTTTATTTCTGTAGACTATCTCTGTGCTAAGTAGCATCCTAACATATAAATTTAAGATCTTGTCAAGTCTTTTTTAAGGTTATTCTTTCCTTGGGTACAATGGTGACTCTCTAAGTTCCCCTATTTATTTGGTTGCTTTCGAATATCCTAGAATATTAGTTGCTGGCTCCAAAAGGGGACAAGAGAGAAAAATGAAAGAGAGAGGGAAAGAAGGTAAAAAGGGATCTTGGTCCTTTAAATAGAAGTTTCCTCAACTGAGGTCTTGTTCTTGAAATAGTCAGAAGAGGGATAAAGCAGTGACTGTCCACCTGTGCTTGCACATCAAAGATAAAAAGCAGCAATTATCAAAACAGAATGCAGATCCCCAATTTATAAAGAAAATGATTCTTCTTGCCCACTCTGGCCCACAAGCTGTGTGTAAGGCCCCATGGGAAGACATGCCTGATTATCTGCTCCAGAGGGGAATTGGTAGCTGCTTCCATGATAGGAGCTGAATTAGGCCAAAATTAACATAATAAACTTTCCTTTCGAAAAGCAGAATTCCAAGATAGTTACATCAGACTGAAATTACCATTGTTCCTGTTGTTTAGTGAAAGGTCAAACTTCTGGTACTTTCTATTTTCCATCCTCCTGGAACAAGCTTTTAATGTTGGAAGGGTTACTGGCTTTAGGAGACTGCAAAGGAGAGGGGAAGAAGTTCCAGGTAATGGGAACCACTTCATCTTGAATACAGCCACAAACATGAGCATGAGAGCAAACCGTGTCGAAGGATCTTATATGTAATACCTCATCCAGTTATGACAACCACACTTTGAATTGGTGGCTGTTGCTGTTTGCCAGAGAGAATGGTAATAGTGTTGATGGTGATGATGGCAGAACTGATTCTTTTATGGTGGAGGTGCCGGTGGTAGTGGTGGTCATAGTGATGTTGGTGGTGATGGTGTTAATAGTGCTGATGATAGTGATGGTGATGGTGATAATGATAGTGATGGTGATGATGCCAGTGTTGATTCTAATGATGGTAATTTTATTAATAAGATAATCGTGATGATGATAGTGCTGGGTGATGACATGGATGATGAGGATGGTGGAAACAGGCAGCAGTGGTGATTTTGCTAACAACAGTGGTGGTGAAGGACATGAAGGAGTGTATTATGGTTTTAGCTGCAATTGGAATGAGTCAATACTAGTTGATGTTTAAAGCTTAGTCTTCAGGACCCTTAACACTTGGAATTGAATCTCAGCTCTATCTCTTATTCTCAGCATGCTCATAACCATGCTAGTCATCTCAATCTGCCTTACTTAGTTACTCAGTGAGGTGGGGTCATGGAATTCACATAAGGTGACTGCAGAGTAAATGAATTAAGTGTCACAATGAGCTTAGCACAAGAATGACCTGAATTTCTTTCCCTAGATCATGAATTTACAAACATCATCACAGACACCCAGCCCTACTGGCTCTAATGTCTCCAAATTTCCATTTATTTCTGGCTCTGTTCAGCTCTGGTAACCTCACCATGACCCACCTTTTTCACCGCTAAGTACACTTTCTTGTGCTGGGGGGATAGGAGAGGTAAAACATTTGCCTAGAATATGCAAAGCCCTGGGTTAAATCCCCTGCCATGAAATAAACAAATAAACTCTCTTCTGCCCCAGCATAGGGGCAGCTATCAATTCTTCTGTGCGACTTCTGGGAAGACAGTGCAGTTTGCCACAAGTTCCTACACTCTACCCCAAACGTGAGGATCAGATGGTCTCCATCTATTATGCTCACCTTTGTTCATCCTTTCTATAGGCTCTCCATTCCCCACCACACCTTGCAGATATGACTACTTAACTGTTGTTCTCACACCAAGACTGTCCTCCCAAACCTGTGTCCACACACCATGTGAAGAATAGGAAAGTCCATGCAAGCCAGACATTCTTGTGCCTCCCTCTCCCTATATTTAATTGGTCCCAAAGTTCTTCCCACCCAGTATCATACCTCTACACTCTTGCTGCTGGGTCTCCCTCTCAGTAGTTCTTGACTGGCAGGGTGAACCCTCCTGCTCCTCTCTCTGTGCCACCACCTACTTCTCCACTGCAGACACATGCCCTAAGCCATACTGTATCAGAGTCCCACTGTGCCCCATCCAGGGCATGGAATAAGCCCCCATTGTTCAGCTTTGAGGTCATCATTCTTGGTCATCATGAGGAGATGGAAACCCAAATGTAGTGTGCCTGTTTCTAACCAAACTCTCCTTTGCCACGTACTCACTGTGTGAACTTGGGTTAGTTAATTAATGTATTTGTGTGTAAATTGCCATATGTTTCAGATGGGTCCCATGATAGAATCCACTTCCTAAAGTTTGGGGGAGTAGGTGTGATACACACAAGTCCTTTTAAGGTATAACTTTTCCCTGGAGCACCCTAGAGAAGGTCTACATATCCAACACAGTTCACAGCATGCTCACCTCCCAAGTTGTGTCTCTTGGTTGCAGATAGACCCTCTTGGAAGTGGTAGGAGTGTCTTCCTGGACTTCCTGCTATTCAGGTTTTGCAGGCCAGATTCTTTGCTATGGCATCCACACTTGGCTTAGAGCACTGTGATGAACATAGACTCTAGACTGGCCCACCTGAGACCCCAGGCACAGCCCAGACCTCTCTAGTGGTGTGGAGGAGTGCCTGGAGCATGATACAATATAGCCTACCAACCTGCATGCCAAGCAGCATCAGAAATTCCATGTTAATGATGGCCATGTGTAGCCTTGGCCTTCTGAGTCATTCTGAAGTGTCAGTGTATCATGATCTCTCCATAGTTCCAGAGGCAGAACTCTAGGTCAGCAGCCTGCAGGCACCCTACCTGTTACTCTGGCTCCTGGCCATTCCTCCCACTTGCACTGTGTGAGCACACACCCAGAGAACTCTGACACCTAGCAAACCATAGGAGACTCAGGAGAGCTGTGTCTGCCCAGGAAACATCAAGCAATGGTCAGTAATCATTGCTGAGGGGAATCTGCCCTCTCCTTGTAGATGAGGCATAAGATGAGAGAAGCAGGCACAAGAATATCAAAGGCTCTGAAGCTGCAACTGCACACACCTCACCATGGCTCTGCCCAAACTGAAGAGCCACTCAGGCTTCCCAACCAGTCCATCCCTCCACAGTCCAGCCCCACTTCCTGGAGGTAAGAGGACAATTCAGAGCCTGGGAACACAGACTCTGACAATCAATGGTCTATTCTGGCCAGAAATCTGCTCCCCTGCTTGATACCTTTGTCTTTCCTCTGCAAATTTGAGGTAACAGCAGCATCTGTGAAGCCAGGTAGGCTTGAGAAGCATGGAGTAACATATGGAGTGTAGTTGGCTCAAGCCCTGGCCATCTGTGCTGTTCTTTCTCTTGTTATTTTCTGGATGCAATGAGCTGCCTCGTAAGGCTCTCCCTCTCTTCACTACCCCCACTTCCCTGCTCTGACTCTTTCCTCCTCATCACCTTTCCTTCTCTCTTTCAACTTTCCTTGATGGACATGGCTCTATAGAGTCCCCTAACATAGTCCCTGCTCTCCTCCTACCTCATGTTGTCCCTTCCTTCTTCCCTTTTGTCCCTCACTTTCCTGCTTCCCAAGCTGTGCCCTGGGATCATCCCATCCTGGAGGTGTCCCTATCACCTCCTACCAAATGGTCATAATATTCTCCTGTTCCAAGCCTGCTTTTTTTTCCACTCCCCACAAAACCTTGTCACTTAACTATACACCTGGCATCCACAGCAGCCCTCCGGTGCTCCAGTCCCACAAGCTGCCAAACCCACCCATGCCTCTCACCCTTCTGGCCACCTATCCCAGGTGCCATGGTCATGTCTCCAGCCTTTCCCCTCTATCCTACTTCCCATCCTGACTCACCTCTGACCAGGTCACTCCCCTGCTCTGCTATAGGGGCTTTTTCCACAGTATGTGTCCCATCCCTTCTACCAGAATGAGCCCAAATTCCTGGGTCTCCTTCTAAGCTACAAGGCCCTCTGAGACCCAAGACCCACTTTACTCCATCTGTGGATGCTTTCCTCAATGCTCTGCTGCCACTGTTATTTGTGATTCTCATCAATGAAGTCAAAGAATAACTATGAACAGGGAAACACAAAAAAAGCTCTCCCTTTACAGGCATCCCATAAAATTTTACCCAGGGATATATCCCTGCAACTGCTCTCCTGAAGTCTCTGTGCTGCCCCTACGAATGCCTCCTTCTCCTACTGCTACATAATTCTATGCTTCCCTGGGATAATTGTCTGCTCATTGAGCAGCTACAAGATCGTGTTCCTTAAAGGGGAAGAGATAAATCATTCTCCCTCCTTACCCCTAGACATTGGGATTTGACCTTCCAAAAATGAAACTGGATGGGTTCTTCTCAAAATTGACCTACAAAATTTGATAGAAATTATTTGGATCTCCCTTGAGGTGGTTCTTCTGCAAAGCATATCTCATAGGTCTGAAGAACATGTAGTCCATACCTTAAAGAACCTTGTCTCTTCAGATCATTTCAACCCTCCAGAGACTCAACATTTCCTCATCTGATCAATCAAGTAAACACAAAATGGTTGGATAAGTATCAGTTCAAATTTAGCACATATTGGAATTTCCTTCTTGCCTTTCAGCATGAAAGGACATTTCAAATATCAACTGCACTGGGGTTTATGAAGGAGAAGCTTTCTGGGGTGCACTCCAGTCTCTCTGCCATATGTGTTTACTTCTGCACCTTGAAGTTTTCCAAAACTACCACACTATCCTCTTGAAATCAGAGGGATGTAGACAAAACATTGGGGAACACACACTCAATTAACTCAGTTTTTTGTTCATTCACTTTTACAGACATCATTTATTAAATACTTGTTCAAATTGGAACTGAGTAGAAGTTTTAACTTCCACTGATATTATTTTGGAACCAAGGGTTTTATGTAAAGCCTGGTTTCCCTGTATCATTCCAGACCCAGGCTCATTCTGTCCTCATCAGGTACTTGTTTCATCCCTCAGTTCCACATTCTTGGAGAAAGGTTGTGCCACGTTCTGTGACACTAACCTGTATTCTGCATCTACCACCTGCTGGTCAAGGGGTTTTTGGACATGTTCCAGAGGGCTTTTTCTCAGAGAGGCCATAGGCACCTCAATAGAATTACACCTTAAGTGAGTACACATTGTGAAAGTGTTTCTGCCTCAAAGGGTGAGTGGAAGGGCCACTTGGAAATACATAGCAAGATAATTTCTGAATGCACAGTAATTGTAAGGCAACAGAAGTGTTGGTGGGCCCTGGCTGATGGGGTGAGCATAGAATTATTCTCTTAGATATCCAGCAACCTGCTAGCCTCATTCCTAATTGATTAGTGATTAAATCTCTCTTCTGCTCTGAAATGTCGTCCATCCACCATAATTGTGAGTGGCTGCTACGGCCATAGTCCAATTTTCCGACTTTCCAATGTGCTGGGTTAGTCCAGACTAGGATGAGTATCTTCGTAGGGCCATGCCCTTCTGGCCTCTGCTAGGCTTAGTGACCCACACATTCTTAGGCACCCATGCATCACTCCCTGGTCCACTACCACTGGTGGAACAGAATTGCAGGCAACAGTTTCTCCATTTTCAGGAAATCATTATGCCTCCTGTGGCCAAGTGAGCACAGCATCTCCTCAGGACAGGACGGTATGGCAACCTGTCAGTCCTTAGCACCATCCATTACCTTAGCTGGAGTACGAAGTCTCAGTGCAAGAGGGACCCAGCCCACAACACTTGCAGATTCCTCTGCTTCTGGGCTAAGAGGTTAGGATTACTTTGGGGGCAAAAAAGAATGCCTGGGTCTTAACTGCTGTGTCATCCCTCCTACCAGCACACCTTGGGAAACCCTTTTCTTGAAGGTTCCTCCATAGCAGCCAGGAATTAATCAGGTTCGGTTGCCATGGAATCCTTAACATCATTGTGCAGTAACATGTTTTTCTCTGACAGCAGGTGGTATGTGCAGCAAAGCTAGCATGACTACCAAGCCATTCATGGACACCCAAGTTACCCAAGGCCCAGCAGCAAACCCTGGGAAAAGAGAAAACCTGCATTCTCCAATGTGAACCAGAAAATTCTACACATTTCCAAAAAAAACTCCCACATGCCAGATGCTTCCACTCTGCATACAGTAGCTCTCCTCACTTTTGCTGTCATATCTCCAGAGCACTGATAAACAAGTTAGGAAATTCTTGAGTAGTACAAAAACCAGGGTAGCAGCATTTTTCAGAAAAATGAGGACTGAGAGTTCAATGACAGGACTTTCTGCAAATTATCTCACTGAAAGGAATGTGGAGAGGAATTTCTGCACACAAAACTACTGGACATTTGAAAACTGAATGGTGATTACTTATCTCTGATCATATATTTTTCATGGGATCATAACCTGTGACCACCTCTTCACATTCCCTATACGTTTTTACAGACAGTTACTTGTGAAGATGCTGAGACATTCCCTTATAAATAGAAACAGATTAGGTCCAGGAAAACCAATTTTCCCAAGCACGCACATACGAGCAGTGAAAAGCAAGATCCAGTACATATACTGGATACACATTTGGACTTACTGTTTAGATTTTCCTCATGGAAAATCCTGGGAGTACTGAATACAATGAGACAGGTGTAAGCAGATTGGGACTGCAAGGGTTTGATGTTCAGGTGTGGAAGATTCCCTCAATTTCCTGTGGTTCCAAAGATCAGAGCATATAGTAATTACTACAAATGTCTACTTCTCCTACTGCTACAAGCCTCTCTGCTTCATACAAGTAATTATCTCTCACTGAGCAGCTACAACATTCTTGTTCCTTAAAGGGAAATGATAAATCTTAATCTCCTCATTATTCTCTAGACATTGGAATTTGAACTTAACAAAGGGTATTGGCTGGATTTTTCTCAATTTTATAGAAATTATTTCAATGTTTGAAAACTGAATATGAATATTTTTTCTCTGAGAAAATATTATTCATAGGTTCATAGATATGTGATTAATCAAATCTTCCCATTCCCAATACAATTTAGTCTGTGCCTCGTGAAGTTGCTGAGACATTCACTTATTCAGAGAAAGAGATTTGGGCCAGGAAATGGACATTTACAAGCACCCACACCCCTGAGGTGAGAATCAAGGTCCAGCACCTCCACTGCAATATACATTTGACACCACAGGTTAGATTATTTTTTTCAAGGAAAAACCAGGAGGAATGAAAGCAATGAGACAGGTGTGAGCAGTTTGGGATTTTAAATGTTTGCTGTTCAGGTGTGAAAGATTTCTTAAATTTCCTGTGGTCCCAAAGATCAGAGAATTAAATTACTATTAAAAATGTCTACTTCTCCTACTACCACATGCCTTTATGCTTCCCTGGGATAATTGTCTGCTCTTGAGCAGCTACAACATTTTTGCTCCTTAACGGGCAGGGATAATTTTTTCTCTCCTCATTACTCTCTAGACATTGGGATTTGACCAGCAAAAAAGGATGCTGGCTGGATTCTTCTCAAGAGAAATGTACAAAATTTCATATAAATTTCTTGGCTCTGACTTGGTGTTTTTTCTACAAAGCATATCCCATAGTCACATCTGCAGAACATGCAGTCATCTACTTTAAAGAGCCACCTCATTAAACACTTTAGAGACAAAATATTTTCTTCTCTGATCAATCAGGTGAACAAAAAGTGCTTGGTAAGTACCAGATTTAATTGGAAGCCCATTCTAAAGACAGTACTCAGCAAGGATCATTGTGCCATCCAAAAGAGCTTCCCCAGAGACCTGGATTCTTAAGAGGCAATATTCCTGAAGATGAGACAACTCTGAGGAACATAGAGGTTAGGATTGCATTTGTGGCCAACAAAGGACCCCTAATCTCATCTGCTGCTTCTTCTCTCTTCCCACAACAACTGGAATATAGCTTCTCTTGAAGTTTCCTCCACAGTAGCCAGAATGTGAAGATTCTAGTAACCATGGCAACCAAGATGCCATTGTGATGTCCTATGGTTTTTCTGTGACTGCAGATGGCATGTGCAGTGCAGCTAGGATGAAAGCCTAGCCATTCTTGGAAACCCAAGTTGCCCAGGGCCAAGTACCAACTCTGGAAACAGAGAAAACCTGCATTCTCCTTCGTGAGCCAGAAAATTATTCACCCTTACAGATCAAACTCCTGCATGCCATCCCCTTCCACTCTGCATACTGTAGCTTTACTCTCTCTTGTCCTTACATCCAAGGAGCAGTGGGAAAAATGCTAGGCATTTCTTCAGTGGGATCAAAATCAGGTTAGCAGAATTTGTGGAGTAATAAAAGATTGATAGTTCAATAGAGAGGACTTTGTGCAAAAAATCATACTACAAAGAATGTTGAGAGAAATTCCTACACACATAACTACTGGAAGTTTTAAAACTGGATGTGGATGATTTTTTTCTTGAACAAATATTATTCATGGATTCAGATATTCTGTAAGCCATCACTTCTTCCCATTCCCTATACAGATTTACACACTGTGCCTCATAAAGCTGTTGAGACATTCCCTAATAAGGAAACACACTTTTCTCAGGAAAACTATCTTTTACAAACATACACTTCCCTGAGGTAAAGAGCAAGGTCCAGCACCTCTACTGGGGTATTTATTTGGGCCTGCTGGTTAGAATTTACTAAAGGAAAAATCCAGCAGGAAAGAAAAACGACAGTTGTGAGGAGTAGGTCATGATAACAGCTTGGTATTCAGGTTTTAAAATTTTCCTCAATTTCCTTTGGTACCTAAGATCAGGGCATATAATTTTTCCTGCAAACACCTACTTCTCCTACTGACACACACCTCCATGGTACCCTTTCACAATTTTCTGCTCACTAAGGAGCTACACCTCTCTTTTTTCTTAAGGAAGAGTGATAAACTTTGTCTCCTCATGACTGCCTAGACCCTGAAATTTTATCTGCAAGCAAGGTTCCTGGCTGGGTTATTCTCCACAGCCTTCTACAGAATTTAATAGAAATTATTTGGCTCTGCTTTGGGTGCTTTTTAATTCAAAGCAAATCACATAGTCAGGCCTGCACAACACACAATCATCTACCTTAAGGAGACTCTTCAGATCATGCAAACCCTCCCTCTCACCATATCCTCCCCATTTTAATCAAGTGAACACAGAAAGATTGGCTAAGCCTCAGATTTATTTGGAAGCCCATTATAAAGAGAGTATTCAGCAAGCAGCTGTGGTGCCAGGAAGAAGTCCTTCATCCGAGACTTAGGTTTCTTTAGTCAGTTTTCCTGAGGATAAGACAACCATCAGGAATGCAGAGGTTGTAGCGGTCTTGTTAATATTTTGTCAAGGGCATTGCATCAGCAAGTTCTACACAATGAAAATGCTCCCCAGGGTCTAAAATATATTCTTCTCCATTTTCTGTTTTTGAAGCTCAGGTTGAGAATTCTTTGGTCTTCATTGTTGCCTCTCAATTTGGAACGACCTTCAAAATATCATCAACTCAAGTTTGTGGGAAGGAGAAGCTTTCAGGGGGTGCACTACAGTCTCTCTGCAAACAAATTAGGATTCTGCACCTCATCTTCCCACAGATGCCCAATATCAACTTGAAATCTGAGAGATGTAGGGAAAACACTGCTTCAGGTGTCCTTGGCTATATTCAGTTTATTGTGCTTTGCATGTTTGTAGGCATCGTTTTTTAAAGACCTGTATGAATTGGCACTGAATACATAAGTTTATTTCCACTGATGTCATTCGGCAGCCACAGGGGCTATGGAAAGCCTCGTTTCCCTGTATCACTCAAATTCCAGATTAATTACTAATGAAGCATTTTTTTCAGACATTTGTTCATTTTTGAGGGATGTCTTAAGAGATGCTTGTTGGGATGGGAGAAGGATTGTCTGCTCTGTTTTTTATGAAGAAAATGAGAATGATTTGATTCTGATTTTAGTGCAGGGATAACCCAAGACAGCCTATTTAAATAATCCTATTGAAGAAATGAAATCAGGGACATTACATACATGGGAAACTCGGAGTGGATGCCTGAAATTCATCACAATAAGGACTTGGAATGTCAAAATGCTGCAGGAACTTCTTTTCCTGCACCCTAGGTCCTATCTCACCTTTCATATTTTTGCTGTTTTCACTGTTTTTCAAGTTAGTCTTTCACATGTGTTGTGTTCTCACTGTAGCATTGTAACAGAGATATTTTTGTTTATATTTGTGATGTTGTTCTGCACTCTTTATTTACAGAGGCATCATTCAGTGGACTGTATACAAATTTGTGCTTGTGTATACTGAAGTGCTTGGGTGTAGATGCTGTGATGAAGAACGGCCTGTCCTACCAGGTCATATGCCAGCAAAGCTAAATCTTCATCTGCTTAATGAGTATCCATCCTAAGCTTCAGAGTTAGCAGTGGGGGAGAGCCTTTCAATCCTCAGCAATTGCACTTGTGATCAGCTATTCTTGCTAACACAAGATCTGGCCCCTACTTCTTGCTGTATTTGCATAGCACTTTGCAGCTGAAGAAAATCCTGGAATATTTTTGGAGAGCACTCACAAGGACATCCTCTTTTAGAGTCTCTTCCCAGAAGTTGGTTTTCTCTACAACACACTTCTGCATTTAGTGCAAAAGAAGCCTCCTTTGCTCCACCCTGTTTGCATATTCACCTTCTAGACTATCTATCATTCCTCTCTTTCAGATGGATGTATGTTAAAATGTCCTGTGATGCCCTGTAACATTTTGCTCATCCTTCCCTCCTTAGGCACTTTTTCATGCCTCAATTTCACGTTTTTGGAGAATCATTGTTCCAGAGTGTGTGACACTGGCCTGTAGTCAGCATCCTAAAGCTGATGGCAAAGGTGTCCTTGGAAATGTGGTGAGGGTTTTTGTTCAGACAGGCAATAGACAGGTCGAGAGAATCACACATTAAATGAAGCCACATTTGAAAGTGTTTCTGCATCAAAGGGTGAGTGGAAGGACCCCTTAGAAAATCATAGAAAGACAATGTCTGAGTGCACTGTAATTGTAAGGCATCAGCAGAGGTGAAGGGGTCTGGCCACTGGAATGAGCAAATAATTTCCCCCCTAGATTGTCAGCAACTTGCTAGCCTCTATCCTAAATGTTTAGTGATGAACACCCTCCTCAACACATTGGGAAACTCAGTCGCTCCTCACTTCTCCTTAGAAGTCCTAAACCCCAAGTTCCAGCTGACTCCTCTTGGGGCATTTGTGGAAAGGTGTGGCATCACACCAGAGTTGGTGTGGTGTTTCTCAGTTCAAACTTTACCTAACCCTCCTAGCTACCTGGCATTCTCCTTTGCTCAGAAATTTCATTGTCCATCATTTTGAGTAATGATAAGGCCATAGGCCAGATTCCTGAGTCAGCAAGCAACTGGTTGAGTCCAGACCAGGATGAGAGTCTTCATAGGGCCTTGCCCCAGTGCTCTCTGCTAGGTTAGACCCATGTGTCCTCGGGCACACTCTCAACTCATCCTGGCCACTTCACTGGGTGGGACCAATTACCTGCAGTTTGGTCCTGATTTTTTGGAAATCATGCCTTCTGCAGCCAAGTGAGAAAACCACCACCTCATGGACATGGATAATATGGCAGCATGCTAGGCTTCAGCAGGGTCCATTATCTTGGATTAATTCAGAGGTCTCAAGGCCAAAGGGCCTGTGCACACAGCACACCCTGATTCCTCTTTCCATTGCCTAAGAGTTTAAGTTCCCTTTTTGCCAAACAAAAGAAACCCTGGATCTGACTTCTTCCAGTTCCCTCATACAACCAGAGTGGGTCCAGCCCTTTCTTGATGATGCCTTAGCATCTGTGAAACCATTGTGCTCTCATAAGGCCTTTCTGTGACTGTAGGCAGTATGTGCAGCACAGGATTACAGCCAAGCCATTCATGGTGATCAAAGATGCCCAAGGCCCAGCAACAGGCTGTGGGAAGAGGAAAAGCCTGCATTTTCCTAACAGTTGATAACTGAAGGGAGATATGTTTTCTGTTAGCAAATATTATTCATGGGTTCATAGATCCTGTGAGCTAACACCTCTTCCCATTCCCTATACATATTTACAGACTGTTCCTGGGTTATGCATGTGGACCAGCTACTTAGAATTTTCTCAAGGACAAAACCAGGAGGAATGAAAGGAATTAGAGGAGTGTGAGCAGTTTGTGATTGTACAGGCTTGGTGTTCAGGTGTGAAAGATTATCTGAATTTCATTGGTCCCAAAGATTAGAGGTAATAATATTTCCTGCACAAACCTACTCATCCTACTGCCAAATCACACCATGCTTCCTTCAGATAATTTTCTGTTCATTGAGCAGCTAAATCAGTCTTTAATCTTAGAAGGACAGGGATAAATCTTTCTCTCCTCATTACTCCCTAGACATTGGGATTTGACCTGCAAAAAGGATGCTGACTGGATTGCTCTCAAAAGTGATCAACAAAACTTGATAGAAATTTTTTGACTATGACATTGGTGGTTTTTCTGCAAGGTAAATCACAGTCAGGTCTGCAGAACATGCAGTCATCTTCCTTAATGAGTCTTTTCAGATATTGCCAAACCTCCAGTTTCTCAATATTTCCTCATCTCTTCCTCAATCAAGTGAAAACAATATAGTTAGATAAGTATCAGATTTAATTGCAAGCCCATTCAAAAGAGTATTCAGTAAGTAGCTGTGGGGCCAGCCAATAGTGCTTCCCCAGAAACCTGGATTTCTGAAGAGGTATTATTTATAAAGATGAGACTTCACTTAGGATTGCAGAAGTTATAAAATTCTCATTAATATGCTGGCAAGTGTATTGAATTAGCATGGTCTATGAGATCAAGGTTTCCAATAGGGTCTAAAATTGACTCTTTTCCCTTTCTGCATTTTGAGTTTCAAGTATACTACATATTGGGACTTCATTGTTGCCTTTCAGCAAGAAATGGCATTGAAAATATCACTGGCACTATCATTTGTGAAGGATAACCTTTCTGGGAAGCTCTCCAATATTTCTTCAAAAGAAGTGAACTTCTGCACCTCAACGTTTTCAAACAAAGACAAATTATCAACTTAATACAGAGAGATGTAGACAAAACCCTGGTTCAGATGACCCTCAATTTATTCAATTTTTTGAGTTTTGCATTTTTACAGATATCATTTATTAAAGACTTGTATGAATTGGTGCTGAATACATAAATTAGCTTCTGCTGGTATCCTTCAGGAGCCACAGGGATTATGTAAAGCCTGAATTCCCTATATTATTTGTTGTCCAGGTTCATCCTTTCTACATCAGGCACATGTTTCATCCCTCAGTTTCACATTCTTTTAGGATTGGTGCACCAGGATCTGTGACACTGAACTTTAGTTTGCATCTAGAAGCAGCTAGTTAAGCTTTCCTTGGAATTATGTCAGAGGGCCATTGTTCAGACAGGTTATAGGTAGGTCAAGAGAATTACACCCTGAATGAGTACATATTCAGAAGGACTTTCTGTATCAAAGGGTGAGTGGAAGGGCCCCTTGGAAATTCATAGCAAAGTAATGTCTGAGTGCACCATAATCATATGAAACAGGAGAGGTGGTGGGGCCTTATTAGTGGAGTGAGCATAGAATGTATCTCGTCAGTTGCCAGCAACTTGCTACCCTCAGACCTAATTGATGAATGATTAACTCCCACTTCCCAGTTTGGGGAGGTCAGCTTCTCCTAACTTCTACTAAGAAATCCTACGTCCAAAGTTCTAGCTGTTTCCTGTTAGGGCATTTGTGGAAAGGTGTGGCATCACACCAGATTTGATGTGCTTTTTCCCAGTTCAAACTTCACCTAACACACAAGCTACCATGCATGCTCCTCTACTATGAAATGTCATTAACATCATTATTTCGAGTGGCTGCTAAGGCCCTAAGCCAGTTTTCTGTCAGCAAAGTATCAGGTGAGTGCAAAGATGAGTGTCTTCATTGGGCCATGATTCTGCAGCCTGTGCTAGTCTTGGTGACCTAAGCATCCTCGGGCACCACCGCATTTATCCCTGGCCCACTACACCTGGTTGAGAACAATTGCCTGCTCTGGGGCCCCCATCTACAGAAAATCATGTTGCTGGCTCTGGCCATGTACATTGCACCCTCAAGGACATGAATGATAATGGCAGCTGCTTAGGATTCAGCAGGGTCCCTTATCTTGGATCAAGTTATTTGTCTCAAAGCCAGAGTGGTCATGCCCACAACACATCCTGATCCCTTTTCTCATGGGCTAAAGAGTTAGGATCACTTTGGGGTGAAAAAGTCTCCAGGGACTTGCCTTCCTTCTCTTCACTCCCACCAGTAGAGCTGGGCCAGCCCTTTACTGGATGACTCCTCAACAGTAGCCAGGACCTCAAGAGGTTGCAGTTGCCATAGCAACAGTTATGCCATTCTGTGTCATATGGTCTTTATGTAACTGCAGACCATATGTGAAGCACAGCTAGGATGACAGTCAAACCATTCACAGAGATCCAGGATGCCCAAGGACAGTCAACAAGACCTGGGAATAGACAAAACCTGCATTTCCCTTTCAAGCCAAACCACTCCATTCCCTACCAAAAGAAACTCCCACATGCCAGCCCCTTCCACTCTTCATAGTGTAACTCCATTTTTTTTATTTTTATGCCCCACAAGCACTTGTAAACAATTTAGGCATTTCTGCATGGGATCAAAATCAGAGTAAGTTTTTTTGCAGAGAAATGAAGGACTGACTGTTTGAAGGACAGGACTTTCTTCAAATATTCTCACTGTAAAAAAAGTTGAGAGGAATTTCTGCACACATAAATGCTGGACATTTGAAAAATGAATGGTGATTCCTTAGCTCTGATCAAATATTATTCATTGGTTCATAGATCCTGTGAGAAAACACCTCTTCTTATTCTCTATACACATTTACACACTGTGACTGATGATGTTGCTGAGACATTCCCTCATTCAAAGATACAAAGATGCTTTTTGCCCTGAAAATCCACCATTTTCCAGCACCCACAAACCTGATGTGACAAGCAAGATCCAGCACCTACACTGCAATATGCATTTGGCCCAACTGTTTAGAATTTCTTCTATGAAAAAGTGAAGAGGAATGAAATAAAAGAGACAGGGGTGAGCAGCTTAGAAGTCATGTGTGAAAAATTACCTCCATTTCATTGGTCCCAGAGATAAGACTTTATAACATTTCCAACAAATGCCTACTTCTTATACTGCCACATGCCTTCATGGTTTCCTCATATAGTTTTCTGCTCAATAAGAAACTACAACACTCTTGTTCCTTAAAGTCACAGGAATAAATCTTTCTTTCCTCATTCCTTCTTGGACATTGGGATTTGACCTGCAATAAAGGATGCTGGCTGGATTGTTCTCAAAAGTGATCTACAGAATTTGATAGAAAAAATTTGGCTGTTCCTTGGGTGGTTTTTCTACAAGCATATCAAAATCAGCTCTGCAGAATATGCAGTCATCTACCACAAAGAGATTCTTCAGATCATGTCAACCCTCCAGTGTCTCAATATTTCCTCCTGTGGTTAACAAGAGAACAATAAATTGTTGCACAAGTGTCAGATTTAATTGCAGCCCATTCAAAAGAGCGTGTTCAATAAGCAGATGTGATGCTAGAAAAAAGTGCTTCCCCAGAGACCTGGATTTCTTAAGAGGTAATATTCCTGAAGATAAGACAATTCTCAGAAATGCAGAGATCCTAACAATCTCATTAGCATGCTAGCAAGTGTATTGATTCATCAAGTTGCACATGATGAAAATGCTTACAGGGTCTAAAATTGATTATTTTCCTCTTTCATGTTTTGAAGTTTAGGTTTAGCACATATTGGGATTTTATTGATGACTATCAGCAGAAAATAATATTGAAAATATCGCCTGCAATACAGTTTGCAAAGGAGAAGTTTTGGGGATGCACTCTAGTCTCTCTGCAAAAGAGGTGGACTTCTACATCTTAATATTTTCCAACACAAACAGAATATCAACTTCAAAGCAGAGAGATGTAGACAAAACACATCTGCATTTGGCCCTCAATTACTGCTTTCTGTGCTTTGCATTATTTAGATATCATTTATTAAAGACTTGTATGAATTGATGCTGAATGCATGCATTAGTGTCTGATGATATCGTTCAGGAGCCACAGTGGGTATGTGAAGTCTGAATATCCTGTATCATTCAAGGCCAAGGTTGATCCTGTCCTAATCAGGCACTTGTTTCATCCCTCTGTTTCACATTCTTGGAGGATCCTTGAGCCAGTGTCTGTGAAACTGACCTGTAGTTAGCATCTATGTTAAGGTTGGCATGCTGGTTAATGTGTCTTTGAAATTATGCTGGATTGCCTTTGCTCAGACAGGTGTTAGTCATGTCAAGAGAATGACACCTTAAATGAAGACACATTATGAAGGTTTTTCTACATCAGAGGGTAAGTGGAAGGCCCCCCTGGAAAATCACAGCAAGTGTTAGTGTGATATTTCAAAGTTCAAGC